>NW_025906324.1:83541-135045 GCF_018835915.1 Vigna umbellata | reverse complement strand
CCCAAGCACGGGCAGAGACCAACCACGGGAACGCCGTGCCGCCTGAAGTGAACAACCAAAACCAGCGGGGCCTTTTGACAATATATCGAATCACTCTCTTTGCAGTCTTGAGATGAAGTTCACTTGCACAATGCATAAATCCTTCATCAACTTTATCGGTACCATCTTCTTTGCGCAACTTCTCCTTTTGATTCATAGGAGTATTTGTCACTTTGCAATCCTCCATTCTGAATTTTTTTAGAATTTCTTTTGCATATTGCTTTTGACAAATGAAAACCTGGTCCTTTTCTTGATTGATCTCCATCCCAAGGAAATAAGTCATACCAAGATCAGTCATTTCAAAAGCTTGCATCATATCTAGTTTAAACTCATCAATAAATTTTGCACTGCTCCCAGTAATTAAAAGGTCATCCACATAAAGAAAAACAACAAGCATCTCATTACTATTGTGTTTAACATAGAGCGTAGATTCTGAAAGACTTCTTTCAAAGCCAAGGCCAAGCAAATAATCATCTATTCTGAAAGACGGCTAATAACCATTTTTCCAGTTTGTGGTTGAAAGATTTTAAAGGCTTTGCTAACTGTGTTGTAGCCTATAAAAATTCCTGCTACTGCTCTTTTATCAAGCTTATCTTGCTTGCGCTGCGGAACATGAGTGAAGCACAAACAACCAAATATCTTAAGAAATTTCAGAGATGGTTTGTAACCATACCAGACCTCAAATGGAGTTTGATCCTTCAATGCCTTTGTGGGAAGTCTATTTTGAAGAAAAACAGTCGTACCTGCTGCCTCTGCCCAGAATGTTTTTGGCAGATTCTTCTCATAGAGCATGCATCTTTTCATCTCCAAGATATATCTATTTCTCCTCTCACTAACCCCATTTTGTTGTGAGGTATAAGGAGCAGTAAGTTGATGTTCAATGCTAGAATCTTCACAAAATTGATTAAACTTTTCAAGTGTGTACTCCTTGCCATTGTCTGACCTCAAGTTCTGAATTTTCACACCAGTTTCATTCTCAACCTTGACTTTGAATTTCCAAAAATTTTGAGCTACCTCTGATTTGTACTTGAAGAAAAAAATCCAACACATCCTGGTGAAGTCATCAACAAATATAATATAATAAAGATTACTTTTAAATGAAAGGTGTCTTTAAGCACCTGCAACATCAGTGTGACTTAATTTGGCATCTTCCTTGATGGCTCTCCATGTTACACTTTGGAACAGCCTTTTCGTTTTGCTTGCCAAATTGACAAGCTTTACAATTAGAAATTTGATCCTCAAGCTCAGGAACATCAACTGCCAACCTTTTTTCACTCAACTACAGTAGCCCTTTATGATGATAATGTCCAAGCCTCTTATGCCAGATTTCTGTCAAATTTTCTTTGAGTGAGAAAACAACTTGCTCCTCCTCTAATGGATTTAGAGCAAAGCTTTTCCCTTTCATTTTTACCTTAAACATATCTTGACCAGCTGCATCTTTAATCAAGCAATTTTTGTCTTCAAAAACAACTCTAAATCCTCTTTCAATCAGTTGACCAACACTTAACAAATTGGTTGGAAACAGGTGGCAACAAAAAGTTTTTTGATCTTCCTCTCTCATGGCAAGTTTAGCATCCTTCTTTTCTTTCGCCTGCGGAGGTGGGTTCTTGCATATGACGCTTATGCCCAAGTTATTGCACTTGGGTGTCATTTAGCGTCGGCTCTTCTCATCTCCAACACTTGAATGAAGGATGACCCATCCTGTTGTAATGCTTGCAAGGAGGATACTTTCCCTTGGAACTTCCAGCTTTGCTTTCATTTCTGACAACACCTTCTTTATTTGGTTGTTGGTTCCTTTTTCTGTTTTTCCAACTGTCTTCATATTTAGCAGGCAAGGCTTCCTCAAGAAAGCCTTCTTCTCTCATAGCCCTTCGTTGTTCTTATGCCTGCAAGGAATTCAGCAACTCTGCCAAGGTGATCTTGGATAGATCCTTAGTGTTTTCTAAGGTAGTTATGGTAGCTTCAAATCTTTCAGGTACGGTAACCAAAATTTTTTCAACAATACGAGAGTCCTTAAATTCATAACCAAGCAATCTTACTTTGTTTGCTATGTTCAGAAGCCTCTCAGAGTACTCTTTGATAGTTTCAGATGCCTTCATCTTTTGCAATTCAAAGTCTCGAATGAGATTCAACACTTGCATGCCTTTGATTCGGTCATCTCCATCGAATTCTTTTTTTAGGGTATCCATATGGCTTTGCTGACTTTAGAGTCATGATTCGAGTGAAAATTGTTGGTGAAACTGTAGCAAAGAGGCACACCTTTGCCTTAGCTTTTTTAGTTTTTCCGTCTTTGTGATTCTTGGTTTGAGCCATCGTTGGATTGTCAGGTAGCGTAGGAATTTCATAATCCTCTCAATTGCTTCCCATAGATCCAGAGCTTCTAGGTAGGCTTCCATTCGTATCGTCCAAATTTGATAATTTTCACCATTGAAGACTGGTGGTGCCATTGCTGAAAAACTTGAATCTCCTTCCATGCTTTCTTTCAGATTTTTCTCACAGGTCCCTCAAGAAGAAGGCTCCTGATACCAATTGTTAATTTTAAAAAAGCAACACAGTAGCGTGCTTGAAACAAAATACTTCAGTATTATTCATTATTAAATGATGGAAACGTTACAGTATTTAAACATAAAAAAGTAACTACCCACTAACACTCTTATCCTAATTTTAATCCACCACTTCAGCCCATAATTAAAAATAACTAAATCCTAAAAATAAGGAACAAACTTTGACTCAATTAAATTTAAAAGTAAAAACTTTTAAAGCATTTTCTTAACAAAGCCTTAGTGGCTGTTGTTGTTACCAAGGAAGGGTTTGACGTCGAATTGCACGAGGTTTCGACGTCAAACTGGTCAAGGGAAAGGGTAGTTAGGAGCCTTAATGATTGTTGTTGTTACCAACGAAGGTTTTCTCTACAAATACCATGCATATGACTTACCTTTGTTTACAACTATTTCTCTATTGAATATATTAAGATCCATTTGTATATTTTCTTGAAGATTTTTCTTTCCATCAGATTTCAGAGCATTTGTCTTCTTCAATTTGCAATTTGCCCTCTTGAATTTGAAAGTTCACATTCATCTTCAGTGCTCATCTATATGAAGGTGATGAAATCTTACTGAAAGAAAAGTCTTCAGAAAACTCAAACCATGGTTCACAATATGTTCAATGGTGAAACAATTTTAAGAAATATATATCACTATCATTGCTTAGTTTGATCTAATACAGTCCAAATGTTTAACTTGTTTGGATTATTCATTTTTTAAGTTTTGCTCAAGTTGTTTTTTACGATCAGATTTCAAAGCAAATTGATTCATTCTATGAAAAACAACTTCAACAAACTTAGAAAAAGAATCCAAATATACCAAATGACGTCGGACTTGGGCATTGGCCAACGTTCAAATGTAATATGACGTCGAATTATCAGTAAATCCGACGTTAAATAGCTTAGAGGATTTAAAAAAGAAATCCATTTTTACAAAACATAGGTTCAAAAATGAAAACAAAACCAAAAGAAATACATTATAACATGACTCATGACAACTTTTTTGTAAATATGTTGAACGAAGGTTGTAATGTGTAGTTAAGTAAAGAATGAACGAGTGAAGAATTAAACAATATTGTCAAGCACAGTTGAGAACTCGACAAGATTGCCGAGTAGGAAAGAGAACTCAACAAGTTTGTCAAGTAGCAAGAAAAGGTCGGCTAGACAACCGAGTAAGTTGAGAAGGTTAGTAAAATATGCAGATAGTCCAAACAACAAGGTGGAGCATATAAATAACTTGTAAGACAACCGACTAGAGTGGTGAACTCAGCAAGATTGCCGAATAGTATTGTGAACTCGGCAAGATAACCGAGTAGTGCGATAAATCTGACAAGACAACTGAGTAAAGTGTACAGGCCGGTCAACAACTGGATAGCTCGAGGAGGTGCTTGAATAGTTCACATAGTTCGAAAGAGCATGCAGAGAGTTTGGTGAAAAGCTTAACACAAAATTTGGTAGATAACTTAGCAGAGAGCTCGATTGAAAACTCGTCAAACTCAGCAACATAGAACAAGTTCGACAAACAAGCTTGGTTTCACAATGAAAGTCATGAATGACTTTGGTTTAATAAAAAGTCATCAACATCCTACAAATTGAAAGTCTTTACAAATTCTAACAACTTTTGTTCTACATCTTTAGAAAGAAGTTGTCACGAGAACCTTTTAAAGAAAAAGTGGGATTCATCACTACTTATCTAAATGTGTAAATGTTAAGTCAACTATCATTTTTCTAATTTCCTGTTAAATCCCCCTTTTTTTTTAATTTTCCCATGTCCGGGAGTCATGTTCTTCAACGTCAATGTTGAACTTTTATCCAATACGTAGATGCTCCCATTTATGCTTCCAATGCTTCTTTTCAGTTCTTTACCCAAGTCCATTTTTCATACTACCACGTTTTCATGCATTGCAATTCGAAACTCGAGAATCTTTTCATTCACCACTGCCACTTCTACTTCATCTATCTCCACCAATCCTTTCACCATCATCAAATCACACAAGCATGTACTCTTCCACTACCTCAATAATCGAACTTTAGACCAAGCTCGTGCCTTTTTCGATCAAATCCCTTCCCCCCATGTTTCCCTCTACACCATAATGCTCCATTCTTACGCTAGCAACCACAGACTCCACGAAGCTATCCACCTCTTTCGTCAAATTCCCTTCAAGGATGTCGTTTCCTGGAACTCCATGATTAAGGGGTGTCTACATTGCGGCGACATTGTCACCGCCAGGAAGCTGTTCGACGAAATGCCGCACCGAACCGTTGTGTCGTGGACCACCCTCGTCGATGGGTTACTGCGCTTTGGAGTTGTCGAGGAGGCTGAAGCCTTGTTCTGGGCAATGGACCCTATGGACAGGGATGTGGCTGCGTGGAATGCAATGATTCATGGGTATTGTGGTAATGGTAGAGTTGATGATGCTTTGCGATTGTTCCGCCAAATGCCTTCTAAGGATGTGATTTCTTGGAGTTCTATCATTGCTGGGCTTGATCACAATGGTGAGAGTGAACAAGCATTGGTTGTTTTTCGCGACATGGTGGCTTCTGGTGTGTGTCCATCTTCTGTTGGCTTGGTTTGTGGGCTGTCTGCTGCTGCTAAGATACTGGCTTTTCACGTGGGGATTCAAATTCATTGCTCTGCGCTCAAGCTGGGTGACTGGCGTTTTGATGAATTTGTTTCTGCTTCACTGGTTACGTTTTATAGTTGTTGCAAACAGATTGAATCTGCGTGCTGGGTTTTTTGTGAGGCACTTTGTAAGAATGTGGTGGTTTGGACAGCTCTATTGACGGGGTATGGTTTCAATGATAAGCATCTATAGGCGTTGGATGTGTTTAGTGAAATGATGAGAATTGGTGTGATTCCCAATGAGTCTTCCTTCACCAGTGCTTTGAATTCTTGTTGTGGATTGGAGGATCTTGAGAGGGGTAAAGTGATCCATGCTGAGGTGGTTAAGATGGGTTTGGAAAGTGGTGGATATGTGGGAGGTTCTCTTGTTGTTATGTATAGTAAATGTGGTTATGTCAGTGATGCAGTTTCTGTGTTTAAGGGGATTAATGAGAAGAGTGTTGTCTCGTGGAACACGGTCATTGTTGGTTGTGCACAGCATGGATGTGGCATGTGGGTTCTAGCATTCTTTAATCAAATGCTGCGTCAAAGAGTTGATCCAGATGGAATCACATTAACCGGTTTGCTTTCTGCCTGTAGTCGCTCTGGTATGTTACAGAAAGCAAGGTGCATCTTCAGATACTTTGGCCAGGAAAGTTCAGTTACACTTACGATTGAACACTATGCAAGCATGGTGGATGTGCTTGGTCGGTGTGGAGAGCTTGATGAAGCAGAAGCACTGGTGATGAGCATGCCAATGAAAGCAAATTTAATGGTATGGCTGGCTTTACTGAGTGCATGCAGGAAGCACTCCAATTTAGATGTAGCTGAAAGAGCTGCAAATCGGATATTTGAAATGGAACCTGATTGTAGTGCTGCGTATGTATTGCTATCAAACTTGTATGCTTCTTCGAGCAGATGGGCTGAAGTAGCTTTGATACGTAAAAAAATGAAACATAATGGAATTGTGAAACAACCAGGATCCAGTTGGCTAACCTTAAAAGGACAAAAGCACAAATTTCTCTCTGCAGATAGTTCACATCCTCTTACTGTGAAAATTTATCAAAAGCTAGAGTGGTTATGAGTGAAGTTAAAAGAATTAGGTTATGTTCCAGATCAACAATTCGCTTTGCATGATGTGGAAACTGAGCAAAAAGAAGAAATGTTGTCTTATCATAGTGAAAGGCTTGCGATTGCATTTGCGCTGCTTAGCACTGTGGAAGGCAGTACAATAACAGTGATGAAAAATCTACGTGTATGTGGGGATTGTCATTCTGCAATAAAGCTTATGACCCACATTGTTGACCGTGAGATTGTAGTACGAGATTCTAGCCGCTTTCATCATTTTAAGAATGGCATATGTTCCTGTGGAGATTATTGGTAGGACATTGTTCGTGAAAAAGAGTCTAATTTATTACCCACACGGCATCACACTTCTTAAAAACCGGGGAAGAAAAAAACTATGAATGTGAGTAACTATTTGTTTGCTCTGCACTACAGATCCTTAGTAAAGATAACGAAGGGGGAAGAGAAATTGTGAGCAAATGAAATGAGTATCCTAGTTGAAGTCCACACAATCAATAAGGAAAAATAAAGGACAAAAAAAATTGTCCTATGAGCTTTAATTGAAAATATTGATATAATTTTTTTAATTGAAAAAGAAGACTTCAACTAAATCTTTGAGAACATTAAATGATACTGAATTCACTCTATTTATAAAAGAAAACATCCTTGTCCCTTTAAGTTATGCCTTTTAGGAGCATGTGCCAGGAAGGACCTTGAACAACACCCAACCTTGCAAGTTTGTGAAAGTTAACTTTAGAACAAAGTTGACATTGATTTCATCCGTTCGAGGTCTTTTCGTGGGAAGTGTCCACCTTTTCCCTTTATGCGATATCGATCACTATAGAGGGTGTTGTTCATNGAAGGCAGTACAATAACAGTGATGAAAAATCTACGTGTATGTGGGGATTGTCATTCTGCAATAAAGCTTATGACCCACATTGTTGACCGTGAGATTGTAGTACGAGATTCTAGCCGCTTTCATCATTTTAAGAATGGCATATGTTCCTGTGGAGATTATTGGTAGGACATTGTTCGTGAAAAAGAGTCTAATTTATTACCCACACGGCATCACACTTCTTAAAAACCGGGGAAGAAAAAAACTATGAATGTGAGTAACTATTTGTTTGCTCTGCACTACAGATCCTTAGTAAAGATAACGAAGGGGGAAGAGAAATTGTGAGCAAATGAAATGAGTATCCTAGTTGAAGTCCACACAATCAATAAGGAAAAATAAAGGACAAAAAAAATTGTCCTATGAGCTTTAATTGAAAATATTGATATAATTTTTTTAATTGAAAAAGAAGACTTCAACTAAATCTTTGAGAACATTAAATGATACTGAATTCACTCTATTTATAAAAGAAAACATCCTTGTCCCTTTAAGTTATGCCTTTTAGGAGCATGTGCCAGGAAGGACCTTGAACAACACCCAACCTTGCAAGTTTGTGAAAGTTAACTTTAGAACAAAGTTGACATTGATTTCATCCGTTCGAGGTCTTTTCGTGGGAAGTGTCCACCTTTTCCCTTTATGCGATATCGATCACTATAGAGGGTGTTGTTCATGTGAGCTGCACATGACTTTTGTAAGAATCTCTATAATCGTTTTTCTCTTGGAAAGTGTACACTTTGATGGTGCTATTTAGTGATCAGTAACTTAAATCTTTGCATATATTTTATGGTAGCGTTACATAGGGTGCTATAGTAATTTTTTCTAAAGTTATTTTGAAATTTTCATGGCTTTTCTACAATGGCAAATAGTTTTCATTTCCTCTTTCTGTGTATCTTCCTTTTTCACCTCCATGGCTGGTCTAACTGAAAATATCCCAATATGAAACAACTTCTGGACCTTCCCACCAAAATGAACAAGATCAACATCTACAATTTTGGTCATTTTTGGTGCCATATGATTCTACCCTTGAATAAAAAACTTAAGCATAAAAGAAAACAGATAATTAGCGTGACAAAGATGCTTGGATGTTGAGATTCCTTACCTGAAATCTCAGATTTTCATGGCCTTTTTCTTGATTTTGTCATCATAGAGTTCCACCTATTGCAACACTTTAAGTCAATAAAAATTTCACAACTTATAGGATATATTATTGTTATAACTTAAAAGCAAGCCATTCTCTAATTTTTAGTATCTAAATAATACATAAGGATAGCAAAACTCTTCAAATTTTGCAGATCATTCGCAATATGAGGATGGCGATTGTTTCTTTTCTTTCCATAGTTTGCTTTGATTTTCACTATTAGGTGGCATGCATTTCATGTTGATTTAGGCTTAATTTTTCAATTTCTCTTTTTGAGACATTCTCATGCTTTTAATCTTCTTTTTGGTTACTTACATATGTAATGAGTTTAAATATAACGTTGAACGAGTTCATTTCTTCTCCACGAGAAATTAAGTCAAATTATATAAATAAAATAAATTTCGCTTTATAAAATTGAATTAAATTTAAAATCATTTAAATATGTGATTAAATATGTTTATTTTAAGATTTTTTATGTCAATCTTTGTATAATAGAAGTTAAAATATGCGTTTGTTTTTAGTATTATTTCAAAAAAATATTTTATTAATAAAAGTATTTGGTTTTGGTATCATTTAAAAAAAATTATTAATAAAAGTATTTTATGTATATAAATTGATGTTCGTATCTTATCAGTAAAACTTTATTTATATCCTACCACTTTTATCCTAGAAAAACGCAGATGTAACATACTTTCATGTTCTTTAATAAAAAAATTGTTTATCAGTTTCTTAATTCGTACATTAAGACTATAATTTATTGGTGAAAAGTATGAAACGAAATGATAATATATTGTTCTGTTTGGATGGCAAAATAAGAACGAAGAATAATAATGAAAAGCAGTATAACTTGTTTTATCCTCTATTGTTTATTTTATATTTCCTTAAATTATTTTTTCATTTCTTTCCATCATATCAACTAACTAATACAATCCAGAGTGAATTAATTAAAAATGATTGAGATTAAGCAAAATTAATATTTTTTAAACATGCAGTGACAGTTAATTAACTACAATAAGAAAACAATTGTATGACGTTGGTGGATGCCAACAAATTTTGACATGAAATGATGAAAGAACATATCACAAACCTTCCTTATATCTCATTCTCTCTTGTGGATTTCAAATTCACCTCTTTCGATTCATTCATTCACAGCTATTTTTATTCTCTTCTTTTTTCTCTGTAATCTATCTTTGCACTCTCAATTATTAGTTTCTCTCTCTTCTTTTCATTTTCTTTACTTTCCCTCGTGTCACCTCAAGAACATAATTCGTTTAGTGCAAACGTTCTTATTAGTCTTTCAAAAAAAAATCTGAACACCCAGAAATCCGACATTTTTTCACCCTTTGACGACCATTTGCATTCGTTGTAACCGAGGATATATCAAGTTTAAGGTTGCTGATTTGTGGCTCTGGTTTCGGTACTTTTTTTATGAACATTATGTTTTTTTGGTTGAATTTTTGGGAGTTTCTTCACTTGAAAAATTAAAAAAATGAGGTAACAGGTTACCCCATTGTTGTCGTTTATTTATTATTTATTTGTTGCGAATGAATGATTTACGTAAATGCTTGCAAAAATCTAATTATAATGTAAGAAAGTTCAATATTTAACACGCAGAGGAGAGAACAATGGTGATGTCTGCATATAATACCAAAATTTGCTTCTTTTCTAATTCTTGCTTTTGATGCTTGATGTTTCTATCTTCCCCTCCTTTCTCCTGAAGATTAATCTGAGGGGTAATTCTGTTGATGACGTTAGTTATTCAAATACTGGTTTTGATTTAAAATTATTATGGGGGGAATTAGAAGAAAGTCATGTTATAATAGGATTTCGTATGGCTTTTGTTTTGTGAGTCTATGACGAGATCTTTCTTTCTTTCTTTCAGGTTCTTTATTAGCTTGGCTGCTATTACAGGAGTTGCAGTTTGAACTATTGCTGGCTTTAAAGGTGGCAATGAGTGATAATCGGTCAGAACTTGGAAGGCCTGCCTCAAGTATGCAATGATTCTTAATTTTATGCTCTCGTGTGTTTAACTGTTTTATCTTTATTAAAGTCCATATAAACTTAAATTTATATGTATTATAAAAGCATAAGAAAAACTAACAGAAAAAAGATATTTTGATCGTTTAACAGCTATATTATAATAATAATAATAATATGAATGGATGATTGATGAGTTAGATGAAGTTGTAATCTGGGTGTATATTTAACTAGGATTGTTGATTTAAAAAAGGCAAAAACAAAACTGGAACGGGTACAAAGTTTTACAAATACAAATCATCTAAATGCAGTTTGAATACCAAGCTTATGCCTGTCCTCTTTTTTCAAATCCTTGATGCAAAATAAGCCTTTAAATAAATAGCCTTTTAGGTTGGACAAAGAAGAAAAACGAACAGGCTTATTTCTTATAATAGATTGAACTCAAGCTTCTTTTATGTTTGAAACATGGCTTCTTCGAAGAGAAACACCATAAATATTTGATACCAATGAATTATGAACAAATCTGCATAGGAGAACAAAACAAACTCACTTATTCTTATTTCCATGTCTAATTGTGAAAGTAAAGTTATTTTCTTGAGAAGTTGAACGATTGGCAGGTCTCTTACAGGTAAAAGAAGGTTGAAGGATTTATTGCTTCAAAAAGATAATCGTTTTTGTGCTGATTGTAATGCTCCAGATCCTCAATGGGCGTAAGTATATTCACCTATGCACCTTTACTTTTTCTTAAGTGGTTTATGGTCATGATCACTGATTATAATACTCAAAACTGGAGTCCTAATGTTGACTATTTTCTGGAAGGATTTATTAAGATCCTTGTGACTAAGTTATACGAAACTAACTACATGAATTTTGCTAAAATAGAAAAATGTGGGATGCGTATTACCTCCTAATTGTGAATCATTTTTCTAATTGCTTCTTCAGATCAGCGAATATTGGAGTTTTTATATNCATAGTGAAAGGCTTGCGATTGCATTTGCGCTGCTTAGCACTGTGGAAGGCAGTACAATAACAGTGATGAAAAATCTACGTGTATGTGGGGATTGTCATTCTGCAATAAAGCTTATGACCCACATTGTTGACCGTGAGATTGTAGTACGAGATTCTAGCCGCTTTCATCATTTTAAGAATGGCATATGTTCCTGTGGAGATTATTGGTAGGACATTGTTCGTGAAAAAGAGTCTAATTTATTACCCACACGGCATCACACTTCTTAAAAACCGGGGAAGAAAAAAACTATGAATGTGAGTAACTATTTGTTTGCTCTGCACTACAGATCCTTAGTAAAGATAACGAAGGGGGAAGAGAAAATGTGAGCAAATGAAATGAGTATCCTAGTTGAAGTCCACACAATCAATAAGGAAAAATAAAGGACAAAAAAAATTGTCCTATGAGCTTTAATTGAAAATATTGATATAATTATTTTAATTGAAAAAGAAGACTTCAACTAAATCTTTGAGAACAATAAATGATACTGAATTCACTCTAATTATAAAAGAAAACATCCTTGTCCCTTTAAGTTATGCCTTTTAGGAGCATGTGCCAGGAAGGACCTTGAACAACACCCAACCTTGCAAGTTTGTGAAAGTTAACTTTAGAACAAAGTTGACATTGATTTCATCCGTTCGAGGTCTTTTCGTGGGAAGTGTCCACCTTTTCCCTTTATGCGATATCGATCACTATAGAGGGTGTTGTTCATATGAGCTGCACATGACTTTTGTAAGAATCTCTATAATCGCTTTTCTCTTGGAAAGTGTACACTTTGATGGTGCTATTTAGTGATCAGTAACTTAAATCTTTGCATATATTTTATGGTAGCGTTACATAGGGTGCTATAGTAATTTTTTCTAAGTTATTTTGAAATTTTCATGGCTTTTCTACAATGGAAAATAGTTTTCGTTTCCTCTTTCTGTGTATCTTCCTTTTTCACCTCCATGACTGGTCTAACTGAAAATATCCCAATATGAAACAACTTCTGGACCTTCCCACCAAAATGAACAAGATCAACATCTACAATTTTGGTCATTTTTGGTGCCATATGATTCTACCCTTGAATAAAAAACTTAAGCATAAAAGAAAACAGATAATTAGCGTGACAAAGATGCTTGGATGTTGAGATTCCTTACCTGAAATCTCAGATTTTCATGGCCTTTTTCTTGATTTTGTCATCATAGAGTTCCACCTATTGCAACACTTTAAGTCAATAAAAATTGCACAACTTATAGGATATATTATTGTTATAACTTAAAAGCAAGCCAGTCTCTAATTTTTAGTATCTAAATAATACATAAGGAAAGCAAAACTCTTCAAATTTTGCAGATCATTCGCAATATGAGGATGGCGATTGTTTCATTTCTTTCCATAGTTTGCTTTGATTTTCACTATTAGGTGGCATGCATTTCATGTTGATTTAGGCTTAATTTTTCAATTTCTCTTTTTGAGACATTCTCATGCTTTTAATCTTCTTTTTGGTTACTTACATATGTAATGAGTTTAAATATAACGTTGAACGAGTTCATTTCTTCTCCACGAGAAATTAAGTCAAATTATATAAATAAAATAAATTTCGCTTTATAAAATTGAATTAAATTTAAAATCATTTAAATGTGATTAAATATGTTTATTTTAAGATTTTTTATGTCAATCTTTGTATAATAGAAGTTAAAATATGCGTTTGTTTTTAGTATTATTTCAAAAAAATATTTTATTAATAAAAGTATTTGGTTTTGGTATCATTTAAAAAAAATTATTAATAAAAGTATTTTATGTATATAAATTGATGTTCGTATCTTATCAGTAAAACTTTATTTATATCCTACCACTTTTATCCTAGAAAAACGCAGATGTAACATACTTTCATGTTCTTTAATAAAAAAATTGTTTATCAGTTTCTTAATTCGTACATTAAGACTATAATTTATTGGTGAAAAGTATGAAACGAAATGATAATATATTGTTCTGTTTGGATGGCAAAATAAGAACGAAGAATAATAATGAAAAGCAGTATAACTTGTTTTATCCTCTATTGTTTATTTTATATTTCCTTAAATTATTTTTTCATTTCTTTCCATCATATCAACTAACTAATACAATCCAGAGTGAATTAATTAAAAATGATTGAGATTAAGCAAAATTAATATTTTTTAAACATGCAGTGACAGTTAATTAACTACAATAAGAAAACAATTGTATGACGTTGGTGGATGCCAACAAATTTTGACATGAAATGATGAAAGAACATATCACAAACCTTCCTTATATCTCATTCTCTCTTGTGGATTTCAAATTCACCTCTTTCGATTCATTCATTCACAGCTATTTTTATTCTCTTCTTTTTTCTCTGTAATCTATCTTTGCACTCTCAATTATTAGTTTCTCTCTCTTCTTTTCATTTTCTTTACTTTCCCTCGTGTCACCTCAAGAACATAATTCGTTTAGTGCAAACGTTCTTATTAGTCTTTCAAAAAAAAATCTGAACACCCAGAAATCCGACATTTTTTCACCCTTTGACGACCATTTGCATTCGTTGTAACCGAGGATATATCAAGTTTAAGGTTGCTGATTTGTGGCTCTGGTTTCGGTACTTTTTTTATGAACATTATGTTTTTTTGGTTGAATTTTTGGGAGTTTCTTCACTTGAAAAATTAAAAAAATGAGGTAACAGGTTACCCCATTGTTGTCGTTTATTTATTATTTATTTGTTGCGAATGAATGATTTACGTAAATGCTTGCAAAAATCTAATTATAATGTAAGAAAGTTCAATATTTAACACGCAGAGGAGAGAACAATGGTGATGTCTGCATATAATACCAAAATTTGCTTCTTTTCTAATTCTTGCTTTTGATGCTTGATGTTTCTATCTTCCCCTCCTTTCTCCTGAAGATTAATCTGAGGGGTAATTCTGTTGATGACGTTAGTTATTCAAATACTGGTTTTGATTTAAAATTATTATGGGGGGAATTAGAAGAAAGTCATGTTATAATAGGATTTCGTATGGCTTTTGTTTTGTGAGTCTATGACGAGATCTTTCTTTCTTTCTTTCAGGTTCTTTATTAGCTTGGCTGCTATTACAGGAGTTGCAGTTTGAACTATTGCTGGCTTTAAAGGTGGCAATGAGTGATAATCGGTCAGAACTTGGAAGGCCTGCCTCAAGTATGCAATGATTCTTAATTTTATGCTCTCGTGTGTTTAACTGTTTTATCTTTATTAAAGTCCATATAAACTTAAATTTATATGTATTATAAAAGCATAAGAAAAACTAACAGAAAAAAGATATTTTGATCGTTTAACAGCTATATTATAATAATAATAATAATATGAATGGATGATTGATGAGTTAGATGAAGTTGTAATCTGGGTGTATATTTAACTAGGATTGTTGATTTAAAAAAGGCAAAAACAAAACTGGAACGGGTACAAAGTTTTACAAATACAAATCATCTAAATGCAGTTTGAATACCAAGCTTATGCCTGTCCTCTTTTTTCAAATCCTTGATGCAAAATAAGCCTTTAAATAAATAGCCTTTTAGGTTGGACAAAGAAGAAAAACGAACAGGCTTATTTCTTATAATAGATTGAACTCAAGCTTCTTTTATGTTTGAAACATGGCTTCTTCGAAGAGAAACACCATAAATATTTGATACCAATGAATTATGAACAAATCTGCATAGGAGAACAAAACAAACTCACTTATTCTTATTTCCATGTCTAATTGTGAAAGTAAAGTTATTTTCTTGAGAAGTTGAACGATTGGCAGGTCTCTTACAGGTAAAAGAAGGTTGAAGGATTTATTGCTTCAAAAAGATAATCGTTTTTGTGCTGATTGTAATGCTCCAGATCCTCAATGGGCGTAAGTATATTCACCTATGCACCTTTACTTTTTCTTAAGTGGTTTATGGTCATGATCACTGTTTATAATACTCAAAACTGGAGTCTTAATGTTGACTATTTTCTGGAAGGATTTATTAAGATCCTTGTGACTAAGTTATACGAAACTAACTACATGAATTTTGCTAAAATAGAAAAATGTGGGATGCGTATTACCTCCTAATTGTGAATCATTTTTCTAATTGCTTCTTCAGATCAGCGAATATTGGAGTTTTTATATGCTTAAAATGCTGCGGTGTGCACAGAAGTCTTGGTGCTCATGTATCAAAGGTAAACTGTTCCTGACCCACTTATTTAAGAAAGAAGGTTTTCGTTTCAATGTGCTACTACTATGTGATGTATCTGTAATAATAACTATTCTTTCTGTTATATCTGTTATCAAATGAAGAGTAGTAGGAGTGGAACATATTTATTTTTATAGATAAATTATTACAGGGTACCTTTTCGCATGTCTTTTTATGAAATGTGAAGCTTCAATTTAGTGTTGCTTTTCTCCTCTACCAATGGACTATGCTGTTTAAGTTTCTCTTGGCCTTCATTGTCATACATGCTTAGTTTTTTCACAATTTTCTGACATGATCTAAAATAATATGTGGAAAACTAGGTCTTTTTTAATTCTGAATTTGTCCAAATTTATACATGATGCAAGTGAAATTTTATATCAAAGATAAGATAACCAACCAACTTACAGGTACAGGTTCTATCTGTAATAATAAGAAGTGAGAAATGAATCTCTGTAACTCTTGACTAAGAAGTAAACTTCCTATTTTGATGACGTGCCTAAGCCACTGAGGCAAGGTGCATGAAGGTTTTTTTTTTTTTAATCATTATCATGCCTTGCTTGTCTTTCAATGAGTTGTGTCTATCTAGTTAATACTGTGAAGAACTAATTTATCTGGCCATGCATTAAAGCCTCAGAACATTTTGTTTTTACTTTCAGGTTTTGTCTGTGACATTGGATGAATGGTCAGATGAGGAAATAAATGGAATGATTGAAGTTGGAGGAAATTCTTCTGCTAATTCAATTTATGAGGCTTATATTTCACAAGGATCTGTAAAACCTGGACCAGATGCCAGTCATGAGCAGCGCAAAAATTTCATCCGGTTAGATAGCTTTTCATCTACACTTTAAACTATATATCTATTATTCTTAGCATCATTTTGCTAGTTTTATAAATTTATGATATTTATGGTCACCACAAAGTGGGTAAATATTTTAGGCTACTTTAGATGATATTGATATGAACGTCTGCGCTCTCTCTTTCTCATGGTTTTTTTTTTCGCTGAATCATTTATTTTCAAGATTACGTTATTTTCTGCTACTATTTGTAGTCGCAGTTCATTGTCCTAGGTTGATATCAATATTGGGGTTGGGATATTGCTCATTGTAGCATCATCAACGATACCAATATTTTTTTTATATTCAAAATCTATGATACCAAAATTATTGATGCTCAAGTTAAGAGTGGCATTTTAACTGTGGCTATTTTTACTTCAGGTCGAAGTATGAACGTCAAGAATTTTTGAAACCTAGTTTGCGCATTAAGTCGGGAAGAATGAATCCCCCATCAAGTATTTCCAGAGGGATTATGGATGGGATTATGGATAATTTTCGAAGTATTAGCGGTTCGCGTGAGGTGATTATATTTCATATTTTATTTCCTTTGATTGGAGGAGTTCTGTTTGTTTGTTGACCATATGTTGTGTTAGCATATCAATGTAAAAACTACATTTCCACTCAGATGAAAGCTTTCTAATTGGAGTGGTTTTCCTTGGATGTTTGACTGATATTTATGGTCATGACAGGAAGGAAAGGAAGGATTTATTGGAAATTTGAAGGTAAAAGTGATCAAAGGCACAGATTTAGCTATCAGAGATATGATGACCAGTGATCCATATGTTATCTTCACACTTGGCCATCAGGTTGTTTGTTCTCAGTTCTCTTTGGCATTTATGCTTGAGAAACTTTTTTTCTTTATGTTTTATTTTTAATTTTTAATTGAAGATTGCTAGACATTGATAACTTTCTTTCTGAATTGGCTTTTTGGTGCTACATCTTCAGACTGTTCAGACAACTGTAATAAAGAGTAATTTGAATCCAGTCTGGAATGAAGAACTTATGCTGTCTGTTACTCGGCCATTTGGATTATTGAATTTGGTAAATTGAATTTCATCTTGTCTTTGTTAAAAAATGGAACAAATTCTGTGTCTATTCTACATTTCTTCCATATGCATACAAATCACTTGAGCTTCCTTCTTCCTAATTCCTCAACAATGGAGTTCGGATTCTCTACTGTGTTTTTTTTGGTGTTGACTGATGTTGGTACTTTAAAAATCTTTTTAATATATTTTAAAACATCAAAATCAATGTTTAGCAGTGTATTTTGAAAGCAGGGCACAGAAAAACCCAGTAGAAAATCCAAAATTCTCAACAATCCATGACTCTTTTTTCATTGTAAAACCAAATCCATATGTTACCTCAACCAAACCCTACTCAAAGGTTCCTTCTCCCTTACACCCTTTTGTCTAGAATGGAAATCAAATACTACTTTCCCCTAGCATCCTCTAATGGGACTATAGTTTGGATTAAGTGGCCACCCGTTTGGGTTATCTTATTTGGATCTGAATGTGTGATGCTTCTAGCTGTCTTTGTGTGTGTATGTGTTATGGTATGAAGATATAAAAACATGGGAAATTGTCATAACCGTTGGTTACATTGCATTGCAGAAGGTATTTGACTATGACTTATTTTCATCTGATGATATAATGGGGGAAGCAGACATTGATCTTCATCCCCTGATTACATCTGCAATGGCCTATGGAGATCCTAGCATGTTTGATGATATGCAGATAGGAATATGGCTGAAATCTCATGACAATGCGCTTATAGATGATAGCGAAGTCAAAATTGTTGGTGGTAAAGTTAAACAGGAGATATTAATCAAGCTCCAGAACGTTGAATCCGGAGAATTAGAGTTAGCACTTGAGTGGATGCCTTTAGAGTCTTGATCATTGGGTAAATTACTGTTAAGTAAACTTTCCCTTTTCTTACAAAGATTTTTCTTTTCTAATTTTGAGCTGCATTTGGCCATGACAAATAAATAAACATTTTTTGTTCATTTCTCTAGTTTTTACAACTAAATTATTGAACTACACCTAATGATGTTAGAATGGATTTTAGCTGCATGTCAGTTTCCATGTCTCTGTTTCAATACAAAAATGCATTCTTAAAAAGACCATGATATATTTGAGCTTAGATATATCTACTACTACCCTTTAAGTTTACAAGAATGATCACTACAAAATTTGTGTGAAAAAATATATTTGTTAATTTTTAACCCATGTTTCATTTTGAGCGAAATGTGAAAAGTTTTCCCATTTTTTGCATAACCCGGTGTTGTTTAGTAACTTCCTGTTTTACAATAGTAGCCATTTATGATTTTTTTTTTTTAAATGATCAAGAAAACATTTGAATATCAATAATTTCAAGAAAATATATAAATATTTAACTAGACAACACTTTCATTTTATTAACGTTTTTTCTACTGTACTTGGTGCAATTATACTATAAAGTTAAATAGAAAAATGAATGATAAAAAAGGGTAATTACTTGACCAATAGTGTTGTTTGAACAACATCAATTGCCAGAATAACCTAATTTTCCAAGATTTTGTTGATTTGAAATTTGACTTTCTCTATGAGTTAGTCAATATTAGATCTTTGATGCTCAAAAGGTTCAATCGTTGCATGATGCATATTGTGTCCATAAAAGAACAGTTTATCAGATTAATTAAAAAATCATCATTATAACGTATAAGCATTTTTTTTTTTTTTTTTTTTTAAAAATTTTTTTTTTTTGTCGAAAACTTAAAGAAAGTGACTATTTCTTCAAATTTTGAGGACACGATTTAAGTTGATCATTCATTTTACATATTTTTTTACCAATTGATGTTTTATGTACATTTCCTCTTCATTACAGGAAACGCTAATCTAGAACTGAACGAAGCATTCTTGGATTTGGATGGAAAGGAAACGATATTTGAATTCCTGATCAATAACAGTACGGCGCGTCAGAAAGAGGAAGAAGAAAGAAGAAAAAAAGAAGAAATTTTGGGACGGCATTCATATGTTCCTGTGAGCACGAATATTCCTTATAAGGTCATGTTTGTACACACATTTTATAATTATTATTTTGTACCTTTTTAATCTTAATAATATTTATAAAAGTAATTTGTTTGATTATATATGTTAGTTATTTAACAAAGAAGATTAGAAAAACGCGAAATAATAAAAAAAAAGTATATATTATATTATTATATAATTAAGTCATAAATCTAACGCCGTTACTCTACACTTTACATGCAACGTGGAATTAATCATACAACACTACTGAGGAAAATGAACGAAGCAATGAAAAATCAAAATCAAAATGTGAACAATAGAGCGCAATTCTAGGGGTCGCGTACCACCAATTGCAATTTGTTGTTCTCCACTTCATCATTTTCACCTCCATTCCCATTCTCGACGCAAAACGCCGCGTCTTGTTTCTTCTGCTTTCTGTTTCGGTGCTTGAACAAATAGATCAAGGCCGAAGCCACCAGCAGAACCGCGCCGGCCACGCCGCAGACGAGGCTCGCCACCGTCAGCGCCTTCCCCATGCCGTCTCCGCCATGGCCTCTGGCGGGATGCCACCAATGTAGGGGGGAGGCGTCGCCGGAGTTCATGGCCCGCGGCAATGCGACGTCGGAGGAGGAGGACATGGCCGGCGAGGAATTGGCGCTGTTGAAGAAGGAGCGCATCTCCGGTGAGGAATGCGCCCCCGCCGGTGAGAGTGTCTGGAAGGTAAGGCCATGTTCCGATGGCCGGAGCTCCCTGGAAGCTCCGGCGAGAACAACTCCGGCGAAGAAAACCAGGGCGAAGGGAACGGCCATGGCAAGTGAATTATGGTTGGAATAACTTTTGGAGGGACAGTGAAGTGAACGAAGCATATATATAGTGAGAGTAAGAAGTATGATGTCGAATACGATGTCGTTCAGGAATGATGATTAAAGTCAAAGAAGACAGGGTTTTGTGTCTGAGCCTTGAAAAACAAGTTAATGTGTTGTTCGTAAAATTTTCTAGCAGTAAAAATTAAGAAAAAAAAATTTATAAATTAAAAATGAGTAATTGATTTAATATTATTTTTTTCTTTCAAATCTTTACAGTGAAGATTTTGAAGCATTAAGTGTGTTACATGTGTCGGAGAGGTAAGGTGCGGTTCGCTTCGCCGTATCTTCTTTGTCTTTTTACTATCTTCACTTGTGTCTTTAAGATATTCTCGTGATTTTTTATTTGAAATTTTGACTTCTTTTTGTTTTTCTGAGTAAATAAGAAAACTAAATGGAAATTGCACATGGAGTAAGAGGTATATGGTTTACTTAATGGGAGATGAAAATTGTTATTTCTTGCTCACTATAAAATAAAATTCAATTAAATAACAACTGTAACCAACCAAAGACAATCATTTAACTTCACCCATCGTTTCAACGTTTTCCTTTATCTCTCTAACACACAAGTCCTCGAGTCGCTCACTAACATTTAAAAATCTTTTCTTTTTTGTCCCTAAAGTTTGAAATAATTTCAACTTAATCTTCACCAAACTTTATCCATAAAACTAACTTATAATCTAAAAATTTTATTTCACTTATATATTCTTTATCCAAATTGTAATGTGTGTCATCAAGTGGAATATAAAACTATTCGTTAGTTTCTGCTCATAAAATTCTAATTCTAAGTATAAAAAAAATTAAGAGTCAATATTTAAAGTAATTTAAATATTTTTTTTCTTCATTTTATCTTCTAAAAGTGTATTTTAAAGATAAAAAAATCATGTAATTGATTTTAATAATGTTTTTTAACAAACTAAAATCAAAAATATTACTTTACTTCAACTTTTAATAATACGAGGACATTTAGATACGACAGAAAAAAAAAATGATGAAATATAGAAGGTTTGCAAAATTGAATATATAATAATTTATGAATATTCAGTATATTAGAGAATTGAATATCCAACATATGTATATATAGAAAGAGGAGAGAAAAGAAAAACATGTGTATATTACGATGTGGTTATATATCTAATGCATGTATCATGTTGTATATAGGTTTCTGTTGATAGTATTATACATATAGAAAGAGGGAGAAAAGAGTAAAGGTGAAGTGAGAGGGAGAAGAAATCGGAAAGAAAAATTCCGAAGATGATGGCGGGTTTTACTCCTCTCATACAATTTCTTTTGTGGAGAAAAGTGGTTGAAACAAGGAACTAGGAATAGTATAAAAGAACAAACAAATCAAAAGGAAAAAAAAAAGACAGACTCCTATGTGATCAACTTTTGTTTGAGTGTAGTTAGTACTATTTTTTTCGTAGATTATATGCTTCATCTATAAAAGATATGTCTAGGGCTTTA
This sequence comes from Vigna umbellata, assembly GCF_018835915.1. The sequence goes on along the minus strand of NW_025906324.1, from coordinate 113,434 downwards.
TTCCTCTTGGTCCTTCACTTACACTTTTATTCATTTTTCATCATGGATTCATCTTCATGCACCTTATCACTTTGCACAACAAACAATTCATCTATTACTTTCGGATGAAAAGAGAAAGAAATTAATGTAATATATTGAAATAGTTTCTTTGATGTTAAAGTAAAAAGTTTTACATTGTTTAATTCCATTTAAAAGTTCTTACAGTCTTTAATTCAATCGTTTTTAAGGATTTAAATAACAATACAATTTATGGAATTTATTACTTTAAGAAATTGAGACATGAAATAGTTATTATAAAATGTCAATTCAATTGATTGGATTCAACCTTATTAATCCTTAAAAATAATTAAATAGCAAGACATTGAAATCAAATTAAGCATTTTTAATTAGATTTGAGTTTTTTTTAATTATACTATTTATATTAAGTGTGCATCAAATATTAATATTTATCTAAAAATTTAATTTTATATTTTTCTTATGTTGTCATCTGGTAAAGTACTGTTCAATCATTAAAAGAATTCTATACAGCCGTGATATGTTGGAAAATTAAACTATCTTCTAGAAATGTGGCTGCATGCTATTTGTAAGTTTTTATTTGCATCAAATTAAAACTCTTGAATTTAATCATGGAAAAATAAATAAATAAGCGTTGCAATTAACAATCTTGTTAAATAATTGTTTAATATTTAATTGATATGTCTTTATTACATTCTACTCAAACAGAATAACTGAAATTATTTTAAAATTATTTTATTTTGAAAATGAAAAAGGATCAGCCAAACTTTTCCTCTATTTATAATATAACGATAAGTTATTTTGAAAATAAATTAATAAACTACTTCATGCATGTTATTTAATTATTTTAGTATAATTACACAATGTAAATTAGGGACGAAGAGTAGACTTGTTTTCAATAATATTATTCAAAAACTCATTTCAATTTTTGATAGAAAATCTAAGTATTTATATTTATTGGATAAGGATAATACTTCATTTTTCTAATTGGATATGATACGGGATGAACATGTATATGTTTGTCTCATTTTAACTCTTATACCTAATCTTATCATGTTTCCATTTAAAATAATAAAATATTCAAAATTTATTAAATATATAACATATAATTTTTTTCATGATTTGTCTTGTTACATATATAGAAAATCAACTTACATCTTCACATATTTTTATTAAGGCCTTATAAAAATATAACCAGCAAGTATGCTGGCAGCATAGGATAAGTTGGGCAAAATTAGTAAAGTAAAAACCCACGTCTAAGTTGTGCTTCAGAAGAACATTCTCCTTTTTCTTTCAAGCACTCTCTCTTTTCTTCATTGCCTTGCCACTCTCTCTATTCCAACTCCAAAATATAACCGTTTGTTTCCCGAATTGAAGCTACCTAGACCTTCAGGACTTCCAGAAGCTACGTTTCTACCGATTGATTTCCGTTTTCTCCAAACGGTTAAGAAAACCCCCTTTCTCGTGGTGCCTAGGGTTGTAGCATGCAATTGAAACTGTTGCATGCAACCCATTCGCTTTTCCATAATCTAGCTTCTATTGGTTCTAAGGATTCGTTTTTCCATCATCAATTGATGATTATAGGTGATTCTAACATTTGGGAGTGCAAGCAAGTGGTCTAGGGTTCCTACTTAAGCGTGGTTGTCTACACATAGAGGTCAGGGAGCTGTTCTACTCTTGAATTTTACTGTTGGAGTGAATTGCATGATAAATTTGTTTAGTGGTAGTTGTGGGAAGCATGAAATTGGTCTAGTTAAAACTTGAAATGCATGATGGATAGTGTGGTTATTGTGACTTGGTGATTGATGGCTATAAACTGTTGGAATGACTTAGAATAATGGGAATTGTGTTAGGTTGGAAACTGTTTTGGCATGAAAACTTTGTGTAGTGCTGTTAGAAAGGAAATCAAGTGTCTTTAGGGTCAATTTTAGGACATTTTAGAGGAAGTGAGGTGGTAGTGATTTGAGCAAATGAGGTCTGCAGCGTTATTGGACTGTGGGACAGTTTTCACTGTATTGCTGACTTGTTTGAGTCACTAATGGTCAAAAATTAGTGCAAAGAGTAAGATCGGGTTTTGGGTCTCTAAAGTGGAAAAAAAATTGGTGTTTTAGAGTTAGAAAGGAAGGTGGTGGTCAAATTTAGAGTTAGGCATTCTTGGGATCCTAGTCAGTTTAGGTAACTTAGGTGGTCAGGTGTGAATTAGTGAGGCAGGTTTAAATGGTTTTAAAAACCAACTCCAAGTTGTAGAAATTTGAAATTTAGACCTCTAGGTGATAAAATTGACGGTGTGAACCTAAATCAATGCATAAACACGTTATAATAATGTTAGAAGGATTAGAATTGTTAGGTAAGTTTACTTAGCTATCATGAAAGTTGATTTATGATGGTAGAGTTCACCAAAATGATTAGAATTGGTAAAAGGGAGTTAGAGTTGCTCAATTATGCAGAAAAATTTGCAGAATTTAGCTTCCTCTGAAGACAAAATTCGCTTAGCGCACAGGGGGGTGCGCTGAGCGAATTATGTGTGACAGATTGAGTGTTTTTGGTGTTTTTGATATTTTGGGAGTTCCGGACGTCCGTTTCGGACGTTCTTTAGTTCGTTCTGGGAGTTTTTGACCCTTCCGGAGCCATTGGTGAGGATCTCCAAGCTGTTTGAATTACTTAAGTATTGATAATTAAAAGTCCTAAAAGAAATTTGTGTAATAAGTGAGGGTTTGTGAAAGTTGATGTAATGTATGAGTTGTTTTATGACATGGTTGATATTGTATGATGGTGTATGGGTTTGGTATAAGACAATATAGTAAGAATGCACTTGAATGACTATGAAATTTTATGTTTGATGAATCAAAGTGGTTATGAGGTTACAGTTATTGACCAGAGGAATATCAGTGATTTTAAAGTGGTCGGATTGATATGAAAATTAAGATATCTCAGTGGGATAAGTTAGTGTTATGAAGATGAATGTGAGAGGCTTCCATATGGGGGTTTATCCCTAAATCCGACGGTCTTTCATTCTCACTTAGAGAGTTAACGCGTGTGGGGGGAAGTGTGGGAGGTCATAGGGTAGGACACCATCATTGAAGGTTATTCCGCGGTAACGGACTAGCGTGCTATGGTCGGTGGAACCCTCGGCAATGGCTTTGCAAAGCAGTAGGGGCCATCACAAGTGCACAACCCGCCCCAGCTCTACATACATTCTATGTCCGAACGTGTCTAGGAGTCTTAACATGATAGGATGCTTGCTTAAGAGTTTGATGAATAATATTAATGTTTATAAGACTTACATGTTAGGTGTGTATGGACGTCGGGAAATGCTATATGAATTGAAATAATCATGTATGTTGTTTGAGAACCTAGCCACCCTGGCATTGTATGTGTTGCATGTGTTTGTTTCTCCCTTGCGAGATCATGCAATCCTTTATATGTGAGTAGAGTAGTAGGTGATGAGGTTCCATTGGAGAAGCTTTGGAGTTGAAGAAGACCCAGGCCCCTAGTAACTTAGCCTTCTACTAGCTCTTGTGAGTAGTTGTTATTTTGAAAAACTCCTAGCTTTATTGATATAGTTCGACACTTTTGGAAAACTTTTTAGGTCTCTTTAAAATTTCACTGAGCCTTGTACGTTGGAGAACTTTGGAAACTTGTACTCAAGTTTGATTTCGTTTTAATCCCTCTATCTTTTGGATGACTATATACATATTTAAATACTATTATCTCTACTCTTCAACTGCTTGTACATATGATAATACTGAATCCTATTATATATATGTATATAGATATTTTTGGGATGTCTACACTTATCATTGAATTAAAATAGTGTATTATCAATTATAATAAATCAAATAACTTTCATATTTCACATTTGAAAAGTTTTATTTTTTAAAATATTTTTATTATTGTTTATTTTTTCATATGAAAATCTCGAAATTCTTTGTAATATAAAAAACTTGTTTTTTTTATTATCATTAATCATTAATCATTAATTATTATTTTTTTTCATTTATAGAGCATTTATTTTTCTCTTTTAATTTTTTTAATTTTAAATGAATTTCAATAAATAAAAATGTATGTTGCAACCACATGTTAGTTTTTTTCTTTTTGTTCTAAAAAGGTATACGAAGCAATGTTGCCTTTCTTTTAGAAAATTCAAATGAAAAATTATTTTGGGTGATTGAAATATTAATTTTAAGGTTTATATAACAATATGTGTATTTTACATGCACATAATATTTAGTTACACTTTCAAGTCTTATCTTTTTAATTAGTTACTAAAAAATTTCACTTTACAGGAACCAGATTGATGAGTTCTGAGACTACTTACAAAAAAAGTTATTTAGTTACTATATTTTTATTAATTATTATGAAATGATTATTAAATTTATTTTCAAAATAGTTAATAATTAAAACTATATTTTTGAAAAGAGTGAAACATGCTCAAATTGGGTAGAGGGCCACTTTCTACTTGTGTAACTAAAGAACAAAATGATGCAAAAGTTGAAACACAATCCATTTCCCAATAACCTACCAGGTGCTAAAAAAATATTTGGTGCAAAAAAATTTTAAAAAAAATATATTGCTCTTCAGTCAATTAAATTTCAAATAACTTACAAATTTAACTATTTTAATCATTTTTATTAAAAAGTATTTATTTTTTTAATTTTCATTCATTTTTTCTTATTTGATTTTATATCCAAGAAAATTATGTAAATTTTATTTCCCATGTTCTTTATTTGTAATTCGTTTTTTCGTTTTTTAATCTCTTCCAATTTTTTGAAGCAAAAAATAATCGGCAAATGGAGAATGAAAGACAACAACAACGACCAGTATAATTAAATAAAAATAAAAAATTATTTGAACACTTAATGGAATATTATTTTAAATATAATGTTTTGTTTTCTTGTTCTTACATAATAAAAAAATAGTCTACAATGCCTTCACAGTGTAATTATCTTAAACATATTTTATATTTAAAAAAATAAATTTTGGAATGAGGAAATTGTTTTGGAGAATGGTATAGTAAAAATAAAATGAGAGAATCATGACAACTATGTTTTCACCAACCAAAATTCTTTGCCTAACAATACTTCAAAACCTACGAAAGCAAAGGAAGGAGTTGAGGTTTAGAGATGAGAAAAGGAGTTAGTTGGTGTTTTTAAAAAGCAAACATCATTCAATTTCAATGAACAACCAACACAAAACATCATTGCACAAACAACAAGTAGACATCCTCATGATTTAGAAAATGCATGTACCTTTAATTATATCTGTTCCTGTATTGTATAATCAATCACCACCATCAGCCTTCCACAATAAATTTATGCATGCATCATCCCCTAATTCAAGGTTACATTACAAAGTTTTATTTTATTTATAATTTCTAATTAGAATGATAAAATGAATCAATTCCAATTATTTAATTCAACTCTTGATACCAAAAATGGATCAAATCAAACTAGTAATCACTTAATAACTGATTGACTTTTACAATCTAGTTTATCAAAAGAATTCTAGATTAATAAGTTAAAACGGATTTATATCATGTTATTATATTGAAGTCAAGTTATCAAACTAATTATTAAATTATGTTAGAAATAAAAAAAAATTTTTTATCACTTATTTGAATATAATACTTTTTTTTTTAATTTTCTATAATATATCAAAATATATTTTTTCATTTAAATTATCAAACTGACCTACCGAATTAAACACATTATATCGGATTACCAAATTAAGAAGATCTTTTAATCATTTTTTTTTACTAGATTATCATGCTAGTATGTTGAACTCATTTTTTTTTATCACCCTCATTTCTAGGTTTATATTATGATTTTTTTTTTATTTTATGTGACTTTTTGTATTATACTCTAATATTTTAAAAATATTTGTACAACTTTTACTTTATTATGATATTTTATGAAATATACTTTTTACTATTTTTTATTTTGTTTTCTTAATCTGGTAGAACTTGAAAAATGACTTATTTATATAGTTTTTTCATTTAAGATTCAAAGTCCTGGACTTTATACTATAAAACTGTAAGTTTAACTTATAACCTGGATTATTATAAGATACTGAATAAAGGCCATGATCGCATCTTTCAATATTTGGTCTTTACTTTTGCATTACACACAAACTCACATGGAAAAAGAAGACCAAGTAGAGGATTTTCTTTTTATCAATTTCATTGTTGATTATAATTAACATGCATCGAATTATTATATGTAATAATAATAATTTTGATCGAACCTATAATTCTTAATATAAACATTTATTTAGTCAATGATTGAATAATCTTATTTGATGTTAATATCGTATAAGGATTGCAATTTTTTATTTTGCAAATTTTAATTTATATATTTTTCAACTGCTCTGTTAGTTGCACATAACAAAATAAATTTGTGTATTTGGATGACTATTATAATTGTTTTTGGTTCTTCAAATTACAAAAATTTAGAAAACAGAACAATTGTTTGTTCAACTTTTAATCTGAAGTTGGAATTAACCATGAGAATATTTGAATCAAATTCAAACATGCAGATATAAGGTTTGTTTTAATGAGTTTCTTTATTAATATTTTTATGATAGAAAATATGAAGAAAAAATTATATTTGAATTTTAAATAAATTAAAATTAATTTAATTAAAAGTTACCAAACAAAAATTCCAATAAACATAAAAGATTATCTACCAAGTAACTTATTTGTAAGCTAATTTTTATTTATAAAAAAAGTTTTTCCAAATATAACTTTTAACATTTTCATAAATATTAATGTATTCTAAATCTAGAAGAAATTTGTAAAACATAAAAGAAACTATACGTGACTCATTTTTATCTATACCACTCAAATTATCTTATTGATGATATCATTACTTACGGTATCATTTGTTCACCTATAAAATAGGAAGTGTATAAATAATAACACACAAAAAAGAAAAGGTAAACTAATGATCATTTTTGTACATCCATAATACTTATAAGCTCACAATACGCAAAAATCACTATCTTGGATTCATAAAACACATCATATTATTAGGATTTACAGTATACTAATTCTAGACTCAAATTTGGATTTATGCATTCACTTGGACAATAGAAGTCATGCACGTGTCATGAAATAATGAAACAAAATATCAAGACCGGTCATACCAAACTGTATTGTCTTAACCCCGCATAACCAAGGTAAGTTCAATTCATGGACCAAAAAGGAGATTCCACCAAAAAGCTTGTCATAAGAATCATTTTCAACTCTCACCACATTGATTAAAATATTGTGTGTGAGTTTGTAAATCTAGTAGAATTTATGATGACTTCTTCCCTTTTCATTCATACAATTCACATGTCTAGGATTAACTGTCAAAATTTTAACTTAATCCAACAATTAACGAAATAAGAATCCAAAATTTTTTGAAATGACTCAGAGTAGGAAATATGAACTTGTGTACTGAGAGGTTGGCTCACCCAACAAGAAAACCTCCCCTACATATCTACCAAAACCTATATTTGACACTCACCTAACGAGAAGCCTTCTTCTACCTCTATGTCAAACTCAATTTCAACACTTGCTCAGTGAGTGACCTAACGAGTTTACATAACCCAAAACTACATAAAAGAGGCTATTTTTAGCTTAAGTAGGAGTTTTTCTTGTATAAACAAAACAACTCATAAACAACACCAATTTGATAAAAATGACTTATTTGAACTAAGGATAGCCTATAACAAATGAATCTCAAATTTCACAACATTAGATATCTTTTCATTAATTAACACAATTATACATTTTCTCAACCAATTCAGTCAAGATCAATTAAGACTAATATACTAATTCAACCATCAACCCATAGAAAACCAATAACCAAATCAAATGAAAGTTAGACGTGCAAAGATTAAAATTAACTTTCCTTAACTTAATTATATTGACATTTTTTGCTCAGATGCTCCTTAGAGCTCTATTTATCATAAGATGTACTAACTAGGCAAAGAAAACTCTTATTATAAAAAGAGTCAAAACTACTTAAAAAACACAAAAAGTAAGTTGACTATGTTCTTCAATCTCATTAAGTGAATCTGTTTTCACAAAGAGAAATCTTAGGATCCTTAATTTTCAAAAGGATGAAGTTGAGATTATAAATATAAAGAGAAGGTAGAAGAAAAGTTTAGAAAAAAAAATCTAGAGAGATATGATTTTTATAAAATAAACTTTTTTTAATAAAAAAACCTATTTATAACCTTGACCTTTTATAATTAAAATATTATAGTATCATATTTTTAAAAACTATTACTACTTTTATACTATTTTCTAAATTATCACAAATTATACTTCTAAAAAATAATATTAGCAAATTTAACAATAACTAATATTATACAGCTTAATTTGAACAATTTATTTCAATAGGATCCTCTTTGGTTTAATTCATGAAAACACCATTTAAATATACTATTGTAAATAGACTATAATTACTTTTTATATCTTCACAATTTCTTACCACACCTCTTAATTATTGAGAAATAATAAAAATAATAGAAGGCAAATGAAATTATTTATTTGAATGGTTGAGATGACATTTGTGTAGAGAGGAAAGTTATCTGAGTCCCTTATGGAAAAATTATTTGCTACTAGTAAGAATATTTAAGAGTCATTGATTTCTGAAAGTTAAATATAAGGATCGTTATCCAAATAATATTCTTGAATAAAATTTAAATTATTAAGAATATATTGATAAATTTCATTGTTGAAAGTTCTAAAATAAATAATTAAAAATACATTTCAGAATTACTTATGTTACCTTCTTGGAATGCTCATTCCGAATAACTTTTATTATGCAACTGCGTATAGTTGAGTATATTGAAATGTTTTGGGTGCAGTAAGTAATTTGTTGGGTGCATAAAGTAATGGGCTGGTTATTCTATTAAAAAGTAAAAAAAAAAATCTAAAACAAATAAAAAAATAGAACACCTGAAAGTTTATTGGGTGTTGCTCCCTCCACCACCACACCTTTCTCCCTCCACCTCTCCAATTTTTTTAATTCCAATTATATCCTCAGATTAAAATTTTTTACTTTTACTATTTTAATTTATTTCAAACCTAGTTCTCCTACTTTACTCCCTGCACCCAATCTTTCCATCTCTCATTTCCGTTTAACAATTTGTTTTTCGTTTTACTTTGCAACCCCATTTGTCTTCTCCGTTTCACTTCTTCTCCTCCGTTTCTTTCTTCTTCATTTTCCTTACATTATTAAAATACATTAAAAATATATTCAAAAATAATAAATCAAAACATTTAAATTAAATTATTAAAATATTTCCAAAATAAAGAATAAACTAATAAAATAAACCCTAAAATAAAAAACGTAACCTTTAAACGGAGGTGACATCCTTCAACGGATGTCAACATCCGTTTAAGGAAAAACGGATGTCAACATCCGTTTTACCTTCAACGGACATCCGTTGAAGGATTTTGACATCCGTTGAAGGATGTCACCTTCGTTTAAAGGTTACGTTTTTTATTTTAGGATTTTATTTAAAGGTTTATTCGAATACGCACCTTGAGGAAGCAACACACGCACTGCACCACTCCACACACTGCACCACGAGAGCGACACTGCATCACGAGAAGGAGACTGCTTGATAATTCTTTCCATCACCACCAACCTTTACAACTTGTAGTATCTCACAGCGACGAAAGAAAGAGAGGAAGAAATATAATGTTAAAATGAAAGAAAAATATTTTACTCACGGGGGACTAGAAGGTTATTAGTGGAATAGTTTGTGAATGGGTAAAATTAAAAAATAACCCTAAAAATAAAATTTTACTTAGGAACAAAATAGTAAATTGAAGGTGGAGGAAGAAAGGTGTGGTGGTGGAGGGAGCAACACCCAAGTTTATTAAACAAATAATAAAACATGTTTAAGATGATTGAAAAATAAAATACATGTAAAATTAAAAGTTAAATAGTTATTATTATTATTATTATTATTATTAAAAATATAATTACAATTCATATTTAAAATCTTGCGACAATTAATTTGTCATAAAATCAAAATTATCCGATGAGTTAAATTTACTTCAATCCCTGGATGACCATATATATCACATCTCTATTTTAAAGTAAATATCTCTTTAACCTTATATTTAGTTTTACTACACGAGATGTTTGGTAGTAGAGAAATTTTTGTTTTCAATAATTTCAAATTGGAGAATTATAATATTTAAATTTTTTTTCATTTTAAAAATTAAGTCCTGAGGAAATAATTTTTTTCGGAAATTATTTTCAATCAAGTTTTCCAGGAAAAGATTTTCAAGGAGATTCACGAAGGAATATCATAATCTAACTTTTCCAACATGAAATTAAATATATATATATATATATATATATATATATATATAATGTTACTCTTGTTAAAGTATTTAATATGATGATAAAATTAAAAAAATTCAATAAAATAATACAAATAAAATATTTAACATAAAAATTATTTAAATTAAATATCTTTACCGTTTCTAATGTTGTTTAATTAGAATTTGTTTTTATATCAATTTGATATAGTTTATTTTTAAACTTTTATAATAAATAATATAATTATATTTATTTAACTTTTTAAGTTTTGGATTAAACTAACAAAAAAAAATGAATTGTAATTTTATATTAAAGTTTAAGGAATAAACCTTATTTAGCTCAATATATTTTTGCAACTACTTTATATCTTGAGCATTCATAATATAAGATAGGTTTAAATACTCACATCGTCTCTCAAGTGAGTACTCGCTTTTTAAACTGTCAAAATTTGTTCATATATTTGTAAAATTGAGCCAATTTTGCTCTCTCCGTTAAGTTTTGACAAACAGCGTTAAGAAATGTTGTGCTGTATATTTTTTTTAAATGGCGTGACATTGTGTATTAAATTAAATGGGTTGTGTTGTAGACCCTCTCCATTGTTAACCTTGCTGGATCCACCATCTTCTTCTGACCCAACCAGAAAACGCGCTACCAAAAACAAAACCCACCAGGAACCTTCTTCTCCATCTTCATAAACCTTCAAACTCAAACCAAAGCCAGAAAAACCTTAAATCCCAAGTCGCGCCTTAATTAGTTTGTTTTTTGTTCTGAATAGTCCACAGTCATGCGGTAGTAGAAACACAACCCCAACCACTTGAAAATTATAGAAAACAAAAGTCAACATATTACCATGTTGTCAAAAAACAGTTAAAAAACTTTTACAATGTTATACCATTCCCACAAATTCATAAGATTTTTCAATCATTCAAAAATAGAACCCCTCCCCCCCCCCCCCCCCCCCCCCATTTAAAAAAATTCAATTTTTTCAACTTCATAAGAATAACATCCGCAGTGAAAGCAGGGAAACACAACAAAAATCACCCAACAGAACCCAGAAAACATAATTTTGCAAGAAGAAAAGCAAAACCTGATCCATCCCATCAGGTAAAGGCTGAGCAACAAAGGTGGGGATCTCATCCATGAACTGGTCAGGCTTCCTAGAATGAAGGATCCGAGTGAAGCCTCTCATCCCAAATTGGGGTCCATGCTTGAATTTGTTGTACCAAAAGTACATCACTCTACACTGCCACATGTTGTAGACAGAGTCAGGGGCAATGACTGCAATGTGAAAAAGCCTTTTTTTTTTGAGGAGGATCTGTGGATTGGCATCTTGATGAGAGGATCCACCGAAATGGAAGGGCTGAAAAAACCTTTACACCTTCTTCACTGATCCAAGCTGCAAATAAGAAATTAAGAACTAGACAAAAGGAAAATCCTTGAAACGTGGTCGATCGCGGGAGCTTTAGCCGCAAATCGAACTGCAAAAATAAACCTAAAATCCAAAATCGCAAACTTCAAATCAACACCACCACTTCGCATCTCAAGAGCCACCTATGAAAAATCATCACCAATCTTCGAAACTGGTAAGCCTACTACTCAAATTTCAAAATCCCAAGATTTTACTCACGAAAAACAATAACTTTTTTTTTATTTTGTTTGAGAAGGTTTAAAATTTGAATTTCGAATTCGCATTGACTTGAGAGTGAGTTCGAGAAGAAGGGTTTTTTAGTGAAGGATTTGCCATGTCGAACCTACCTAGAGTCCGATCCATGAACTTTGCGGTCACCAACACCAACGCGCATCCAGTGCTCCTCCCGGCAAACAACAAAGTCCAGTGGCTCGTCGGGTTAGTGTATAGTTGAGGAAGAAGCAGTGTGGAAAAATTTACTTTTCTACGTGGAATGGTTATTCAATAACCCATAACCCATTTAATTTAATACACAATGTCACACCATTTAATAAAAAATACAACTCAGCACCTTTCAACGCCGTCTATCAAAACTTAAAGGAGAGGACAAAATTGGCTCAATTTTACAAATATATGGACCAAATTTTGACAATTTAAAAAACGAATACCCACTGAGATTCCCCAACAAATATGAGGACGATCCGAGAGTTTAAACCTTAAGTTAAATTTCCTTATCGGATCAATTGAAATATAAACTGATGATTAGTTAAGACGAAAGTATTTTATATGAGGTTCTAAAAGTCAAACTATGCACCTATAATAAGATAAAAATTATATATTTAATTTGCTTTAATTCTTAGGGTGTTGCTCCCTCCACCACCACCCCTTCTCCCTTCACCTCCTCAACCTTTGGCAAAGTTTTTTAATTACAAAAAAAAACTTTTTTTTACTTTTAACTTTATTTATTTACTTTAAACTCAAACCCTATATTTTTATCCATTTTCACTTTTCACTCAGTCCCACCTCCCAACTTTCATTCTCTCTTTTCAGATTCCCACCCCCAACTCCACCAGATCTGTTTCTTCTCGTCTCCCATCTCTTACTTCTCTCCTCCATATCCGTTTACATAGCCACACCCCCAACTCTCTAAGTCTCATTTCTCTCTTTCCGGACGACGGTGTGGGGAGTTTGCGGTGGTCATTCGGCGGTGGTGCTTCGCGTCTTGGGTCTACGAGAGATTAGTTTTTGGATCTTCGTTTCTTCGTTTCTTGCTTCATTTGCATGATATTTTTAAATTTTTTTTTATAAATGTATTGAATATATTGTGTTTGTTATGTGGTTGATGTTGTGGTGGTTCGTGTTTTGTCGTGTGTTTTTTGTTTTCTCTGTGTGTGTGTGTTCGGAGGAAGAAGATAACATGCCATGAATGGATGTCACATAACGTGCAAAATATAGAAAATATAAATATAAACTAATAACAATAAAGATCTTCAAAAATACATTATTAAAATACATCAAAAATATATTAAAAAATAATACATCAAAACATATAAATTACATTATTAAAATATCTCCAAAATTAATATATAAAAAATAATCTAATAAAAATAAACTGAAAAATAAACATGTAATCTTTAAACGGATGTGAGCATCCATCAGCGGATGTCAACATCCGTTTAAGGCAAAACGAATATCGACATCTGTTTTCCCTTAAAAAGATGTTGACATCCGCTGACGAATGCTCATCTCCATTTAAAGATTACATGTTTATTTTTTTTAGGGTTTATTACGCACCTTCACGACGAATCTCTACACCTTCACCCCTGCACCTTCAAGCACCACCACACCACCACCACACACCGATCTTGGCACGGCTGGATCAATTCCTTCCATCACCACTTGCAATCTTCCATTAAGCACATCACCTAATGAAACTTCACCACACTCTCACACCACAAATCTATCACAATTAAAGAATGAGAGAAAGAAGTAGAACGTGAAAGAGGAAGAAAAGCACAATGAAACAATGAAGGGACGAACGATAAAGAGGAAGAAGAGTTGTCGCTGCATACATGTAAAAGATTGGAGTGGGTAGAGGTTAAAAAATATTAACCCTAAAAGTAAAATTTTACTAAGGGTAAAATAAGAATGAGAAAGTAGAGAGAGACAAATAATTATATTATATTAAATAATAATATTATTATTATTAAACAAATAATTATAAAAATAAAATAATAATCTTAAATTTTAAATTTTTAAAATATTTTTTTTTCTATTTGAGTCAAATTACTCACAAATTTTCATAAACTTTGTTATCAAATCTACTCAACTTATGTTCAAATCCTTTGAAATAAAATTCTAAAATTCATTCCCTGAAGTCTACTCAAATTTCCACTTACTCTCTTCAAATCTATCTTAAAAAAACACAAACCTACAGTTTTGTCCTTCTGTCTCAGATCTGCATTTGCCACATATCAAATTGTTGAATTACTAAATACTTTACATTAAACAAATAAAAACATAATATATATATGGTTTAATATCCAATTTTGTCCCCAGTTTGGTTCGGAAATCTCAATTTAGTCCCTCGTTAGAAAAGTAATTGTAATGCATCCTTACTTGTAGATTTCTGAGTCAAGTTAGTCCCTTCCGTTAAATATAAGCTAACGGAGTTAATAGAATGATGATGTGGCAGTAATTAATGCTTAGGTGTCAAAACACAATTGTGTGCGTTGCTTACGTGGTATTAAACCTAAATTTATATATGAAATGGCGAAAACCCGAGGTTCCTGGCTCCTAAAAAACCGCATCCCCAGCCGTTACCGTACACCCTCACACACCCACCTTCACCTCACTCACACTCATTCTCACTCTCTTACTCTTCTTCTTCGTCTCGTCTTCGTCACCTTCGTTTCAATCACACCTTCTTTTTCGCCCAGATTGTTGCCCGCAAAATCATTTCGACCGGATTGTTCTTCGACCGTAATCACTCCCAACAAACATAACCCAATCAACACACAGGGCAGAACAGATCCAGCATTCACCCCTCACACTCAGATGTACACAACACACACTCGTCATTTTCAATCCCAGTAAAACATCGAATCAGTCAATGCCAAATTAATCAGTAAATAAATAAAAAAAATGAGAAAAAGAGAGGGAATAATGCTTCGGTCCGGTGGTGATGCTGGAGACGAAAGAACCCTTGAAAGAGAAATAGGAGAGCCCATCGCGGCAGCCTCGGTGGCGGCAGTTTCCGCCTCTGTAGTGGCGGCGACTATGGACGGAGAAGGGAGAGAACTTCCCGCGTGCGACGAGCGACGAAGGAGGAGAGATTTTGCCTCGACTGGCGACGGCTCCGGTGGCTCGCGGCTGCCAGTCGAGTGGAGGTTTGGACGTGCGATGAAGACGAACCCCTCCCTGGGTTGCCGGTGTCGGAGAGAGCAGACGGGATCGGAGAAGCAGTGGCACGGTGGCTGGAGTTGACGAAGCAGTGGCGTGGAAGAGGCGCGGTGGCCGGTTTCGCCCAAGTCACCAACACCACCACCTCCTCCATAATAGCCATGCCCTCCTCGTCGGAGCAGGAATTCGCGGCTCACTACCATGCACAGCTCAACCGGTTCCCCAGATCCCAGCGCTACTGGACGGTAAAGTGGCCTCTCGCGTCGGGGAGAAGCTAGGGTTCCGCCTCAGAGAAATCGGTGTCACCACCGTGCAAATCGATCCTAGCGAGGAACAATCCCTACCCCAAATTGTGAGTTTCAATTTTGAGGGTTTTTCATTGTTGAGCCAATTCTTCACCACACACAATAAAATTTTGACTCTTAGTTACTGTTCCCTAATTCTAAATAAAATCCTTTCTTTCCCAATTAAAAAATTATTTTTGAATAAAATTCTTTCTTTCCTAATTTATTTCCTAATTAACCAACACGTAAGCACATTTTTTGACACGTAATCAATAAGTAGTGCCACATCATTAACCCATTAACTCTGTTTAGTTATACTTAACGGAAGGGACTATTTGAACTCAAAAATTTAAAAGTAAGAACCAATTTCAAACATTTTTCTAAAAAGGGACTAAATTGAGATTTGCAAACCAAACTAGGGACAAAATTGGGTATTAAACCTATATATATATATTAAACCTATATTTATATACATTTCGATTATTTTTATATCAAAGTTCTAATATATAAAATAATAAATAAAATATAAAATTATGATTATAATTTTAAACTTCAAAACATTATTAGCATAAATTAAATAATATTTGAAATATTTTTTTAATATATACAAATATATTTATATAAACTAAAAGATATGGACTAAATCAATCAGGTGAGTGAATTTTCAATTGATCAAGTCAAGTCAAAGCAGATAAAATATAATCTAAATGTTAGTTTGGACTAAACGGAGTTCTATAAATCTAGTAAATGAAGTCTACTTTAATTATTTGACCAAAATATTGAAGTTATTATGAATCTTATGTTACTAATTGTGTTCCTAAAAAGGCAAAAATAATAATAGAAAAATTACATAGTTTATTATCGAAAGAAAAAACGTAAATTTGCATATTGGTATATTTTGTATTATGAAATGAATTTTTTATATAATAATAATAATAAGAATAAAAAGTTGAGAGGTTTGAAAAGAATATTGTTGGGGAAGATCCAACCACACATAGAGAAGAGAAAGAAAAAGGAAAGAGAAAGGAAGTATCTGTGGGGAAATAGAAGCAAAAGAAAGATGCAGCAGGATTTGGTGTGTGGATAGGGAGGGTCCAGCGTAGTAGCTGTGTACCCACAAACGCTACGCAACACATCACATTCTTCTTCACACCACCGCAACCACTTTCTCTCGACCACAATAATTCAACTTCTTCAAGGTTAATTTCCAATTCCTAAACCCTAATTTTCTTCCCTCCAATTCACTTCAATCAATCACCAACCAAATTCTCGTTTTCCGCTTTTCGATTTAATTCTCCCAACAATTATTATTTTCTCTGTCTTTTCTTCCTTTACTGTTTCTTGCTTTTCAATTTTCGCTGATATCACTCCAAGCGAATGTGTAATCACAAGAAAGGCGTGAATTTGTTGGGGTTGACATGCTCTTGGGGTTGTTTGTGTTTGCAATTTTTTATCTTGAGCTTGTGGGTGCTCTGTAACTAACCCAACTGTTATTTTCTCGCTCTACCCGGTTTTGCTTGCAATTTTGGAATTCTTTGTTCGGTTGGTTTGGGGAAATTCTCTTATTCAAATGTTCTGTTGTCGCTTTATTTGAAATTTTATGTTTCATGGTTGATTTTTCTTTATATTTTTATTCCTTCTACTCATGCTACAAGGGCCAGTGAACAACTGTAACAAATAGTAGCAAACTATTTTTATCGTCGCTTATTTGTGATCTGATCTCTACAGTACATCCATCTCTGATATGTGCTTTTGTCTGTCTTTGTTCTGCCTTTATGGTATATCCAATATGTAAGTTCAGTTGAAGAGCTATAAATCGTATATACTGTTGCTGTTTTAGTTTTCGTTTCAGCTTCTTTTACTCTGTTTTATCTATGTAGCTTGTGGCTGTAATACTCCTAACTTCTGTCTACAATTTCGGTTCCAGGTTTGGATAGTGTTACGCCCTACTCGAAACATGACCTCTGCTCACAACCTTACTGGTATTTTACATGAACTTGGTGCAGTTTATTATTTGTAACTTTCCTATTTATGACGAGTAGATTAACTGCATGTCCCAAGTTTAGTTAACAACATATGGAGCAATATAATTGGTGTTTTTGTGTCTAGTGGAATCGTTACAACAACAATAGCTCATCTCTGTCTAAGGAATTGTTAATGGAGAAGTTTCTACTAAACATTAAGTTGAAATTGGGAAAGATGAATAGCTACTGTTTTGAGTGCAGCAAATTTGCATTTAATATTGCTGTGTCATGGATTTATTCTTTTTGTGAAAATAACAAAAAAGGGTAAAAGAATACCTTTCTTAAAGAAAAAATGATAATTTTCAGAAACAGAAAGTTAGGATCTTTTCATAAAAACTTATGTTTCTTACTTACTGTCTAGTAACTTTTAATCTTTGGCTACAATTCACACAGGCAACTAAACTGGATGTTACCCTTTGTTTTATTAATTACCTCTTGAAAATTATTAAAATTATTAGTTTGCATTAAATGATATTGACCTCTCAGTATCACTGATCTACAACTCGCTGTCTTTTGAGGTTGCCTATCTTTTAATCACACAAGTCATTGAATTCACACTCTTGCACTGAAGCTGCATAATATGACTTATTTCTATATTCTTCTTTTGCTATTTATGGTGTGCTGTTTTTCTGAGAAGCATCTTTGTTTTGATGTCATGCCTAGGGACTGCAATCAACATTTCCTAGCTGTTATATTTTTAGTTTTTACATATGGTTTCATGCTATCGTTAAGCATTTATAAATATCCTATTTTAGCTTTCATAGTATCTCATTTTGTTATTTTAAAAAAATTTGAAACTTCTAAAATTCTTTAAATTTTAGTAAGTCCTATAATCCTCGAATACTTTATCTTTGTTTTTAACTAACTCCTGCACTGGCTACCTTTCTGTCCTACATAATATGTTAATAAATGGCTTAAATATATTTTTAATTCCTCAAATTTGAGTTAATTTTATCTTTCAAATTTAAAATTAATCTTTTTAGTCCTTGTAATTTGAAAAAAGCTTGTTTAGTCCCTTTGCCCAATTGTCTTATGCACACATGTTGTCAAAAGGAGTACTTTGGAAGAAAAATAAACATGTTCTTAAGTATTTAATGATGAGATAAGAATGCAAAATCAAAACAGCTTGCCATTAGCAATTTGTTAATTATATATATTTAATATTTAATGATATTTATGGCAGATGGACTAAAAGAAACATTTTTGAAATTGCAGGGTATAATAAAATGATCAATTTTAAATTTGGAAGTCAAAAACACCTACTCCAATTTAAGAGGCTAAAAACATATTTAAACTGTTAATATTATTGCTTTGTTGTTCATTAGAGTAGAACCTTCCCTCGGCAACTCCAGTGTGCATTCTAGATTCTAAAATTTTATCATGTGAAAATGGTAAATTGTAAGAACTATGAATTTATTCATGTGTAGTGCTATACTCTAATACTGATACCCGTAACAAGCAAAGCCTAAATGTCTGTTTGATGTTTTCCCTCACTATGCCTCACTGTAGCGTGGGGAATTGTGAAGGGGTTTAAACTATGTTAACTATTAATATTATTCATATCCATCCACGCATTGTAATTACTCACCTTTTTTTATTTATGGTTTATTCATTTCCTGGTATCGGGTCTCCTTTGTATTTCCTTTTGAACTTTGTTTATAATTATCTGTTTTCTTGAGTGATATATTCAATTTTCCCACATTCAAGCTAATTATTTAGAGATTTATAAAGGCAATTAGTGTGCAGGAGTTTGTAGCAAGATCCCCGTTACATCACAGAGGAAATTGTCCTCCACCAAAACAGTGCGCATTAGTTTGAGATGAAAAGAGTTAAATTGTAAGTTGTCACATGTTTAGCAGGTGACAAATTTGGGTAGAAAAGTTCACTTCAACTAATGTTTTTGACAATCTCTGTTTCTTCTGTATTTACAGACTCAACTGAAATCTGGAGTTTGTGTTCCATTTATGATAGATGTTTTTTGCATTCTGATTGTTTCACATGCATTATAAAATACTGTACTAGGTTCGTTTTTAAGATATTTTGTTCTGTTTTGGATTTAGCATCTTAGCTATTAATCCTATTGGAATTTTGATGTTTTTCTTAAATTGAAGCATTTTACTTGTTCCTTCACTCTATTCGGAGAACATATTTACTGTCTGAACTTATGCAACAAAATGTTTATGCAGATAATGAAGATGAAGGGCAGCACCAGTCAGAATCCCAAGTGCAGTCCCCGTCTGCAAATGGAATTTCTGATTCCGCTATTAGAACCCAGAATGTCAATGTACAGTATGCAACACCTGGCCAGCTTGGAGCTGGGCATGCAATGGTATGAACTTCGTCTCTCTTTGGGTTTCATTCTGATTGTCTTAAAAGAGACACGTTTCTTCAATTATTTGACGCCATCAGTCCTCATTGAATCTCATCCTAATATTTGATTAATTCCAGAGTTACTAAGGAATGATTTGTTTTTTGTTTGGGCCATAACCATTAGATATCATCCAATTTGTCTTGCCTGTTGTAAGTATAAGATAGACACACGTTGCCGTTGTTTTGTCATTGAAGCAAATTGAATCTGAATATTATCAAATCATGATGAAAATTTTGCCCAGGTTTATTCTTCCTCTAATTCATGAATAAATTAGTATTTTTACATTACGTTTTATCCATTAAGGTGAGTCCCCATGTGCTACAACAAGCCGATTTCAAAGCAGCAATTATGTGAAAAGATTTCTGGATGCCATAGATTTATCGATCTTGTTCTAGTTTACAGAAGACTCAAGGCTTCTGGACTAGCAAATAATTATTCAATCTGAAGTTTTTCTTTCACATTAGTTTTCTTCAGTGGTTGTGTGTGGGTTATTAAGGTTGATTTTAAAGAAACCGTATCTTTTTTGTCATAGCTGTTGAGGTAAATGAATGATTTCCCAAGCGAATGCTGGTGTCACTTTTTATTTGGACATGATATTAAAGTATGCCCCAAATCACCGTTTTCGCTAGTACTGTTCTTGGTATTTTATTTTAGAATGAAAATGTTCTATACGTGTTACTGATTTATTTTACTTTGTTATATAATTGAAGGTACCACCTGTGTATCCATATCCAGATCCTTATTATAGAAGCATCTTTGCTCCCTATGATACTCAACCTTATCCCCCACAAGCCTATGGTGGACAGCCAATGGTTTGCTCTAATCTTTTAATGTTGATTCTGTTAATATTCTGGTGTCTCCTTGTATCCTTTTCTTATCCTCCAATTATTGAATCATGTCCTGTTCCAGGTCCATCTTCAGTTAATGGGAATTCAGCAAGCTGGTGTTCCTCTCCCAACTGATGCAGTTGAGGAGCCTGTGTTTGTCAATGCAAAACAATATCACGGTATATTGAGACGTAGACAATCCCGTGCTAAAGCTGAATCAGAAAATAAAGCTATAAGAAATAGGAAGGTATATCATTCTCTGCTTCTATATATTTCGTTCTAATGACACCAATGTTCTATTGTTGTAAGCTTCTTACCTGACTTCCTATGTAGAGGTACTTACTTGCTCTTGTCCTGTAATAAATGTTGCAGCCATACTTGCATGAATCTCGACACATGCACGCACTGAGAAGACCGAGAGGATGTGGTGGTCGGTTTCTGAATTCAAAGAAAGAAGAGAACGAGCATAATGATGTAGCATCAGCAGACAAATCACAATCCAATATCAATCTCAATTCTGATAAAAATGATCAAACGTCATCAGATAGGACATCCTGAAACTACAGAAATGACAATATCTTAGACAGTGGGGGGATCGATTGTATGTGAGAGATCAATAATACCTGCCTTGGATAACCCACTATTGCTTCATTCTGGCTTTGTAAAAACACTCTAGGTTTTGTGTGGTAGGTACGTTAGGATGTGGCATGATGCAGGTAAAATGTAAATTGAACAGATTTATCAAATATTGGCCTTTGGTAGGTGAGATTTTTATGGTGAGCATTTCTTTTGTATTTGATACTCTAGAGAGATTAGATTGTCCGAAGCCATGTTTGGATGGATCATGTTTATTTACCTTGCTGGAGGCAGTTGAAGGAGTTTCAAGTTTCAACCATGATTGGTGATGGATATTTTTAGTTCTTTCTGTTCAGTAAAATTGATAGAAACATAAATAAGGTCAACATTTCTTACTGGTATTGAAGTTTATATCAATGTTTATTTCAAAAAGGGATGCATTTGAATTTTTTTAAAATTATAATTCTCATAGAAAATTTTATATATATATTGCTAATCTCTATCTGTAGACATTAAGAAGACTGACTAGAGGTTTCTTAACGAAGAATGAGTGAAGTGAGTATTTTTATTGCGAGTGCTCTATAATTTTTTTTGTCAACCTAAATTATATTGAAAATAGACAAGAAATATCTACATAATTGTCTTGTTTTTACTAAATAATATACTATCAACTGAATGTGAATAATGATTAATTTATAGAATATTCAAGAATGTAAGTAATAATTAATTTATAGAATATCCAATTTATGTTTTGAATATATTGGATAAGGATAGGTACATAACTCATGATTTAAGAATCTGTATAGAAAGTAACTTGAATACTTTTAATCAAGGGGAAAGAGTTTTGAATCTAAGTAATTAATTTGTCTATATGACTTCATACTATGCTAAAATTTAAAATAACTTACTTCAATGTTATATATTATGTATATTATTTTTGCCCTTTTTTTTTCTTTGAAGGATTGCATTTAGTCTTTCAACTCTATTCATTTTAGTTTTTTTTTTGTCTTTAATATATTCTCATTTATCACATATGAGTTAATTTTGAAAAATGGATTCTTATATGTTATATGCATTAATTTTGAAAAATTGAATGCAGGAGAATTGATTATCCTCTCTTCTCCATTAGGAAGAATCAATTTTCTTCTACAAGGCATGGCTCCAACACATTTTCTGCAACTAGATGCATCCCAAATCAACATGCTTAATAAATAGATCCAGACATTGTTTAATTGGTGGATGATGATAATAATAATAATAATAATTTAATCAATTTTAATTTAATATAATTTCATCATTTTTTATTTTTTATATTAGATAATAATTCACATTTCATTTTAACCTAATTAACACTAATTTTATTTTATTTTAATTCTTTAAAGGGAAAAATTATAATATTTTATTTTTATCAATTAAAATATTTTTTTAATCTATCAAATTCATTACATTACTAACTAATTTTCATAAAATTTTATTGGAAATTCTTTCATTTTTCACCATCTTTCCCTTAATCCAAATAATCACACATTCACCTCACTTCCTCCTCAAATCCACTTCTCCAAATCCATATAAAAAAACAAACACACTAATGAACATCGTTTAGGTACATTGTTTGTTTTAATTTATATCTAACTTCTTTGTTGTGTTAGAATAACTTTCACGGACTTTCATCGTCATGGTTGCTCCTTTTCTAATTAGGAAGTTTTTTTTATATTGGGAATGAGTGCACAAATCATTCATTGATGAGATTAGTATTGAAATTACGATTGATATTTCAACTGAACTTGTTATGGTGAGTATTATTGTTCAAGATGAAAAAAAATGAATCTTTTTGGATCAAACATTTACCATTAGACCAAAAGTTATAACATTAAGTTAAGGTGCAACTCCTTCTACTTAACAACATAACAACTCAAACACTACAATTCAATTGTAATTTAACCCATCAACATACACTACGAGATCATTCATGTACACTACAACAATCTCCTCATTGGAATTTGTCCTAGTAAGAATCAAACTCTTCAATTATGACATAGCTTATGTCACAAGATAATTGATGCAAATTGAAACTATTTGTCTTGAACAACTGTCCGATTAGAAAATGAACCGGTGACCTTGGATCTAATACCAATTATTAGATCAAATACTTATTACTAGGAAAAAAAATTATAATTCTTAGTCAGAGTGAAACTATTTCTATTTAAGAATGTAATAGTCAAAACAACAACTCTTTCTTGTAAATAAAACATTCACTATAAAGTCTACTAACAATATTTTTGCATGTAAATCACATATATTCCATTAACTATTTTTTTTGCTTGACTTTGTTTCTATTTATAAACTCCCTAAAAAGAACCGTTATAGATAGGGGTGGGCAAACTGCACCACAGTTCACTGCACTATGAAAGTTTATAGTTAATTATAAACCAGTTCAGGAAAACTGCACTGAACTAAAATATGGTTCAGAGTAACTGAACTGAACTATTTTTTAGTTCAGTTACACTGTAGTTCAGTTCAATAAACTGTTTTTTAATTCACAGTTTAGTTAACTATTTATTGTGCAATTCAGTGAATAAACATTGTTCCAAATGGCACTACTTTAGACCATTTTTGTCCCCATATTAGAGCATTTAATACAAAGAAAATGGCAGAAACTATTCCAGGGAACATGATTGCAGTTTTGAGGACAATAGTGAGTTTCAAGCTCCCTTCATAATACAAAGAAAAAGGCAGAAACTATTCCATAAGTACACTGCACTTAAAATTGGTTGAGACATAATATAATATACTAACTGATTTCAAGCTCCCTTCAAGCTAAACACATACAGTGGAGTACAAATCCTGAAATTCACTAACTGATTTCACAGGAACCTACAGATGAAAACATGACACAAAGTCTCGTATAACTTGTTGAGCACCTTCGGAAGCAATGTTCGAATGGAAAAGGTGTTCCAATTGGAAATCTGGCATTTGCGACGATGCTGAACCTGGTATTGAACACGGTGTTTTAGGAGGATTTGGTAGATCCGAAGTTCGAGAGTGCAGTGGAGTTTAAGGAGCTGGTGTGGAGGATCATGGAGGACGTAGGGAGGGTTAACCTCTGAGACTACTTTCCTTTGCTGAAGCCGTTTGATTTGCAGGGCGTCAAGGGACATGTGGCGGTTTCATACGTCAGGTTGCATGATATTTTCGACCGCATGATTCGGAAACGTGTCACGAAGGGGAATTTCTTGGTTGTGTTGGCAGGGAGGAAGAGGGCAGCGATGACGGCAGAAAATCTTTGACCATGAAAGCAAAAAAACCTGATGGAGAAAGACATACAGCTCACATAGTTAATCCCAGTTAACTGCACTAAAATTATTAAAGTTCAGTTTGTTTAACTTGAACTATAAAACAAGTTAATTAGTTTTTTGTAAAAATCAGTTCAGTTTTATTAAGTATAATATAATACAGTTAATTTTAGTTTAGTTCAGTTTATTAAATTATGCCCAGCCTAGTTATAGATTATGTATATTTCTTTATCTATTGTGTACACATTTGTAAACCATTCTATTGCAATCAATGTAAATAGGGAAGGACTATTATTCTACATATTTTTCTATGCTTTTGACAACATTGTATTGAATATTCTGAAATCATCCTTGAAAATTATGAATCCAACTTTGTTCCTGACATTCTGAAATTTGATTTGATTTTGTGTCTTGACTTCTCATATAAGATTTTTTTTTCTACTGTAGTACTGTTTATCTATTTTTTTTATAGTGGTTGTTTGAAGTCTTTGTTTGATCCTTGTTTGTTTAACGCTTTGTTAAACTTATTTAGACATTGTTTAATTTTTGTATGTTTAGTATTCATTTAAATTTTATATAATACTACATTTAACAAAGACTTATGTGATTTATTGCATACTAAGTAGCTTTGTTAGTACACCTAAATATGTATTATATGTTATCATTAAAATCATTAAAGTCTTTGACAATACTCTTTGATTTATACTTGCACTTATTTGATATATATAAGTTTGAAGTTTAAAGATTTTTTGCTTCCAAGATCAGGGATTTAATGTTTTTAACCACAATAGCTACATAACATATTTATTTTTAAATTTGAAAAGTCCTTAATATTGCGACGATTCAATGACGGTCATATTATAAAAAAATAAATAAAAAATAACAGTTCTATAAAATTGTTGTATTGAAATCGTATCATTAATATATTTTTTAATCTCCTTTTCATTTCAATAGTTTTTATTTAAATTTCGAGGTACATAATATTTTATATTTGATATTTTTTTAAATGTTAACAAAAAAGTTATATTCATGACTTAAAATATTCCTTATCTTACATCTTTATGCTTTTTCTCTCTCTGCATCACTTTTCATTACAGTCGAAGATGCATCTCCAAAACTAGCATTAGGCTTTCTAATATTTCACTATCTTCTTTTTTATTTCACTGTTTTCTTACCAATTCGTGAATTTTTTTACATGAACATGTTTTTTGTGTACATTTATAGAAATTAAGTCAAAATATATTAAAAACATATTTAGAATTTGATTCTTCAAGAATCGACTTCTGAACTAAACACTAAAAATATAATTATCTATGTGAAAATAATCTCAGTTTTTAGGACTCCAAGTTTTTATTATATTAAACAACAGATTAATATATCTATATTTCTTCAATTTCCAAACAAATATATATTTTTTGTTAGAAAGTAAAAGATAATTAGAATATTGGGTTGATGAAACAAGTGTGGAATTTTGACCTTTCAATTAAGATGAGGAATAAGAGGAAGAAAGTAGAAACACGTACCAACCAGAAAACACCAACACAAACATATGTAATATATATACAAACAAAACTCATTTCTTAAGAATTCTCATCCATTACGTTATCCTTTCCACACTACAAAACATGTTCTTCATTTCTAACTAATGACAAACTTCTTTAAATCTTAACTATATAGACTTTTGTTGTTTACATATAAGGTTTCTAATAAAAAAATACTTCAAGTCTAAGATAATGAGATTATTTATAAAAGAATATTCTTAGATGGGAGTGTTCATACTAAAAATGTTTTTATAGAGTTTATCTTGATCACTCGTCTCCTTCAATATTTTATAAATAATATTTATTTTAGAATGTAAGATCATTATTTTATTCTATATAATAATTAAATCATCTTAAAGTTATGATTATAATACAATATTATTCTAATTTAAGCGCATAAAAACTATATTTAGGAATAGAATTAGAATAGAGTAAAAGAAATAAAAAGTTAAAGAATCCGTTAAATGCTCTCACAGAAGAAAAACTCATAAATGTGCTTAGTTTCTACAAAACTTTGACATTCGATATAGCTATTCTGATTTATCTAGAGGGAGGGAAATTTCAAAAAATTATAATTTTTTGTCAATAATTAAAAACAATTTTATCATAATATAAAGCATTTATCATAAATCTCAATAATTTATATTAGAATTCTCAAAATGATTTCTACTAATTAGACTAAACCCACTTAGTAAACTAGATCCTTTTGTAAGTTTTAAAAATGTTGGTTGGAACTAGCCAACCGCATGTTGGTATATTAAATAGCTTAACCTACTTAATTTTAAAATAAATAAATATTTTATAGATGTTTTTTTACAAAATAAAATAAAAATTTATCACTAATTCTTAAAATTATAAATAATATAAATCTTTATTCGTACAAAATACTAAAAAACAATTTAATGAAAAAATCATGATAGAAAATCCAGTGTAAAAACGTATCATTATTTAGATACACTTATTTAATCAATATATGAACAAACTCGTGTAATGTGTGTGGTTAAACTCATTTAATTTTTTCCACTATACTTATCTAATTAACATAAAAACATACTAATATAATGTGTATAATAAGATTCATATAATTAGCGAATAAACATATTTATTTATGTATATTTATAAACTCGTCTAATTTGTGTGTGAAAAACTTATATAATATATTTTACTAGAGTCATTTAATCAATGACTAATACGTGTGACAACAAAATAAAAATAAATTAAAAAAATTAATATCAAATGACTAACTTTTTGAGATGTTTTGTCAACAAAATAAACATGCATAATAATAAAGTAAATTTTTGTATATATATTGTATTACTAGTATTTTTTTTTCTTATATTATTTCTTAGTATTTTTTTAATAGGTGACCAAATAATTATAAATTATAAAAGAATAAATTAAAAATGAAAAAAAATATATATATATATAGATATATATATATATGATAATCAATTTTACCGACAAAAAATAATTGTGACCAATTTAGATACCAATTTACAATTGGTTACTAAAATTGTCACTATTATAAATAAAAAGTTATAATTTATTTGTAAATTAGTGCTTAAAGTGAGCTACCAAGGTTTTATCAAAAGAAATTGTTTTTAAATTTAGAGACCAATAATTGGAAACTAATTTCTTTAATAGTCAAAACCTTTAGTAGTTAATTTTATAGACCAATTTAGAAATTAATTGTAACTTTTTATTCATAAACAGTGATTATTTTAGTAACCATAATTTTTAGTTTTGTAAATTGATATTTAAATTGATCACTATAGTAACTAATTACTTTTTTTAGGCTAAATTTATTGTCATATAAAAATTGTCATGTAGTGTGCAGTTTATTTAGTTAAATTTCGTGGACCTATTTTGTTATTAAGTTGTAATATTTTAAGAAATATTTTGATATTAAACTATATTTTCTTAAGAATATACTTGTTCTCCTTTACACATTTGGGAACCAGAGGAGATATTGTGTTATGTAAATAACTAAATTACCATCTGTTTATACTTTCAAGATTAAATAGTCTTTTTCTTTCAAATTACCATCTGCTCAAATACTTATGTTAGTATTTGAGACTGACACATGTTTTCACTTCAATATAAACTATAAAACGTGTTTGAGACATCAAAATAAAAATAATTTAATATAAATAGGTAAAAAAAACTAAATCTATTCATTTTTAACAATATCAATGAATTAAAAGCGAGATTAGATATAACATTTAACTTAATTTTTAGAAAAAATAACAATTTTAATACACGTAAATCTTTACCGTGTATTCTAATTAAATTCTTAAACAAAATATAGTAGGATAAAATAAATTTGCCACTTTCCAATTTTGTTAAAGAGAATCCACATTCAATATTTTTATGTTAAAAAAACACTTCAAAAATTTATATATCATGATACCAACAGGTATAGGGTTTTGCTATTTGCGCCACTCTTTTTCAGTGCACCACTTAATAAATAAAAACACAACCGAGAATATATTTCAAAATACAATATTAAGATAGGATTGATGGAATACACACACCATTATATTAGTAATATAATGTAAGGTCAATACATACTTTACATTTTTCTTTTATAAAATCAAATTTAATTTAAGATCTTGGTTCAATCATAATTTCAATATATATACAATAAATTTATTTTTTTAAGCATTTTTTTATTGATTTTTTTGAAAATTATTTAAACATTAATACTAGTTAGACATAAATATAAAATATTCATATATTCCTTATTCAAATTTTAAATGATGAATAAATTTATAGATATCTTTGTTGATATGGTACTGCATCTGACTTAACTTTTGTGAAATTTCTGATAATAATTTTTTCAAAACACTTTTGTTGTGAAATTGTTTTTAGTAATAAAATATGAACTCAATCTAAATAAAAATAATTTGACACTATTTTTCACTCAAAATATAAAAACATTGAATTTGTACATCTTATTATTTTATGTAACTTTAATGGAAAAGTAAACTTAGAATCAACAAACTTTTTAAAAGGACAATCTCGATCAAGTTGCCCAAAAATGGAATGGTGGGGTCTCTTTTTGATATCTTGAAATGCTTTCCTGACATGCATGATGCCAGGCAACTTCTCGCCCATAGACAGAGAACCTATCACAGTTATCAACTCCAGGCACAATACACTCGTACACTTTGGTTTTAATTACCTGGAAGAGGAAGAGGGAGATGAGAAGGAGGCGAGTAGAGGAGGAGAGAGGAGGGAGGAGGCGGGAGAAGAGGAAAAAGTAAAAAGACGAAAAGAGGGGGGGGGAGAGAAAGGGAGGCAAAAAGGAAGGGTGGAGGGAGGGAGAGGGTAAAGGTGAGGGTGGGGAGGGAGAGGAGAGGGGGGGAGCCACAGGGGGCAAAAAGGTAGCGGACGAGGGGACAGGAGGAGTGAGGGGGAACGAAGGGACGGGGAAAAAAGAAAAAATAGAGGGGGGACGAGGGGGCGGGCGGAAGGGGGAGCAGGGAGAAGGGGAAGGAAGGGGGCAGGGGAAGAAAGGATGAAAAACAGAAGGGAGAGGGAAAAGAGGGGGGAGACGAGGGGGGGGGAAGGGCGGAAGTGCGGCGGGGATGAAGTGAGAAGATGGGGCACCGAGGAAAAAAAGACGAAGAAAGAAGAGAGCAAAAAAA
Source organism: Vigna umbellata (assembly GCF_018835915.1). Next base: position 83,712 of record NW_025906324.1, on the reverse strand, counting down.
GACGGGAAGGATAGACAAGAGATGAGACAAAAGGGAAGGGAGGAGGAGGCAGGGGGAGGGGGGGACAAATACAGCGGCAAAAAAAAAAACAGAAAAAAGAAAAAAAAAAGTTGTCAGGTGATATTAATTTTTTAAGTTATTGTTTTTGTGGTCACACGTATTGTCATTGAT
>NW_025906324.1:52938-77034 GCF_018835915.1 Vigna umbellata | reverse complement strand
TTCTAGTGTTATGAGCAATTTTTACTATATAAAATATTTTATTGTTTATTGGGATTAAATGTTTACTAGTTTACCTATTTAAAGACTATGAGTATAAGAAAATCGATTAAGAGTGAAAAAGAGTTTTATAAATAATACTTATATATTTTATTATAAAAATTTAAAACTATGAATAGAATTCATTTAAACAAGCTTCATTTTATAAAAATATTCATTTCTTTAAAGCATTTTTTGTAAGCCTATTTTACCTTCTCACTAAGATTTAACCTTTCTTTTCATCTCTTTGAATATTCAAGCTTATTTTAGGACTTCAGTTGTTAAAAACAACAATTTTGTCCCATCAGACTAGTCAATAGATTAAGTTCTCTTTTTACTCTTTTCTTAAGTCAATTTTGAATTTTGTTGCATGTGAACTTTGAAGGGATTGCATCCAACTTTAGGAAACTCTATTTGATTCTCTATTGTTTTTTGTCGTTGTGAGAGTGTATTCAGATCATTAATATGGGTTATTTATGTGTGTTAGAGCTACTTGAGAATTTTGGTCTATGTGGAGTTTTTAGGAGTAAGGTAAGCGAAACTAATTTAATCTAATGATTTCTTTATTTTAAATTGATGGATTAAGTAAGATGATTAATTTGAACGGTATACAATTGACGTAAACTATTGCTTCTGTTTTAATTGGTATTGTTGTCTTTGGAGCTGATTTGACTTGGTTATGAGTGTCCAATTTGACCTATCTAATGATTATTTTAACCTAAAAAAATGCATTTTAAACTAAGAAAGAACTAGATTTGCATAGATAGTCAAGTTGCACAACCTATTCAAGTCAAATTAGGAATTAACACTTTGATAAAGCATTGGGCAATATCATAGAACCGCTTGACGCCACTCACAAAAGTCAGGATAGTGAGCATAGTGGTCTAGAGCACCGAGAATCATCATAGTACCATTGTATGCTCATAAGTTAGTGAGTTGCAGTGGTCTAGGAGCGTCGGGTGCCACCCTTGATATCATTTGGCTCTTTGAAGTAAGGAGGCTTTACAGATTTTGGCATTTGGCGCTAGGACTTGGCATTGGGTGTTGTAGGCCTCGCACTAGACACTTTTTTTCTTTTTTCTACGGTGGGCGCAACTATCTATTTGTGCTAAAATCAAGTTTCCAAGCTTTATTTTAAGTGTATATATGGATATTTTATGAATGATGGATGATTTTAATATGAAATCTATTTTGTTTGATTGTATTGATAAGGATAATGTATAGATTTCCAAAGGAGAAAATGCTACATTGATCTTGTGTTAGGAGTGTATTGAATGTTGATTCTATAAAGAGATTATCCAAACTCTACCATAATCTACTCATGTAGAGAAAAATGTCTATGTATGAGAGTTGAAGGAGGTTCCAATTTGGAGTTTTAGTGTTTGATCAAACATGCAAATATAGAATTTACCTTGTCATGCTCATGCTTTATGGAAGGGAGGTTGTCCGACCTTGATATATAGTTATAACTCGTGTGAGATAGGGATGAGAGATGACAAGTGCATGGTCTCTGTCTATATATATATATATATATATTGTAGAGTAAATATTATAAACTTACAGTTAATAAATCTTTAAGTTACACAATAAATATTTAGGTTTCACCTACCATAGTTCATCTATGATAAGGAATCTAACAAACTAAATATATTTATTGAGATATTTCTTCTCAGTAATTTTTTAAAATTCATTACCTTGCTAACTTGGAATTTAAGATTTAAGATAAAAAGAAAAAAAAAACTTGTTATTTATGAGATTAAAAAAAGTTTTTCTAACTATGTATAAATTGGAAAAAATAATGAAAGTGATGAAATGTACAAATGAGTTTTCCATTGAATGACTTGTTCAACAAATCACTCTAAAAAACAATGATATCTCACATCATCAACCAAAGTGATGACATGCATATCATATTGTAATAATAAGAAATCATTTTGTCGTCACTTTTATATTNGGATGATTTTAATATGAAATCTATTTTGTTTGATTGTATTGATAAGGATAATGTATAGATTTCCAAAGGAGAAAATGCTACATTGATCTTGTGTTAGGAGTGTATTGAATGTTGATTCTATAAAGAGATTATCCAAACTCTACCATAATCTACTCATGTAGAGAAAAATGTCTATGTATGAGAGTTGAAGGAGGTTCCAATTTGGAGTTTTAGTGATTGATCAAACATGCAAATATAGAATTTACCTTGTCATGCTCATGCTTTATGGAAGGGAGGTTGTCCGACCTTGATATATAGTTATAACTCGTGTGAGATAGGGATGAGAGATGACAAGTGCATGGTCTCTGTCTATATATATATATATATATATTGTAGAGTAAATATTATAAACTTACAGTTAATAAATCTTTAAGTTACACAATAAATATTTAGGTTTCACCTACCATAGTTCATCTATGATAAGGAATCTAACAAACTAAATATATTTATTGAGATATTTCTTCTCAGTAATTTTTTAAAATTCATTACCTTGCTAACTTGGAATTTAAGATTTAAGATAAAAAGAAAAAAAAAACTTGTTATTTATGAGATTAAAAAAAGTTTTTCTAACTATGTATAAATTGGAAAAAATAATGAAAGTGATGAAATGTACAAATGAGTTTTCCATTGAATGACTTGTTCAACAAATCACTCTAAAAAACAATGATATCTCACATCATCAACCAAAGTGATGACATGCATATCATATTGTAATAATAAGAAATCATTTTGTCGTCACTTTTATATTAATTTTTTTAAAACAAATAACCAAATTATAGAAGTTCAAAGTAATAAAACAAAAATGAAAATAAAATCATAATAATGAGACCGTCATTAAAGTTAAAAACATTGAAATTATTTTAGGTATCACTTTTCATATGAATTCATTTTGAAGCTATTATAAATTTATTTAATTTTTATTTTTTAAATATTTATAAATTGTTTCAAGCGTATGGGTTGAGTATTTATTTTAAGTAATCTCCACTCCTCAACTTTTTTGTTGTTGTTTGTGTGCTTTAGTTGATCGAGTGTACCTGTTAAAGATACTCATATGCTTAAATTAGTTTGTTAGCCGAATAGTTTAACAATTAATGTTGTAATACATTTGTTGAAAAAGTCCTGAAAACCATATTTTTTATTTGTATTTATAAATTTCTTTATGGGCTTTTAATTAGGGTCAGCTTAATCACGACCCAATTCTATTAAACTTGATTACTAACTTGTTTAGCTTAATCGGATGACTGACTAGATCTGATTGGCACCGACAAACTGCATTCTAGTTTGGACGATTGGTTTAGTGTGACTTGGTTGGTGCATATTGATCGATACATAAACAATACATAAGACCCCCAACCTTTGAACTTGGACTTAAGCCAACAAGCGAAAAGGGTTTGTTGATATGAAAGTTAGGGATGAAGTGTTATGTTGTGTTGCAAATCACATTGATGCCTCATTAATTGTTGCATTCGTTCTGTTTAACTTTTGAAAATATGCCTGTTAGATTAGGGACTTTATTATTAGCGATGGAGAGTCGTGTCGTCTCGTCGCACGTACTGTCAGGTTTGATACCAACTGTGAAGCGTTGTATCGTCCTTTTTCCATCGAATGGTTCCAAATCTAATGGTTATGAGAGTGCCACATGTCCTCATTAATTTCTATGAATAGGGGTTAGGTGGTCCCGTCACTTTCACCATTTTTGCTTTGACCCTCATCTTTGCATTGTTCGCCAATCAAATATTTCTATGCAAGATAATAAAATGTCTGCCATCGACATTTTTTCTAGAGGCTCCTTTTGTAAAGAGGGCAAAAGGTACTTCAATGACATATCTACGTCTTCATAGTCGCTCAGGTCGTCGTGAAGTGATTGAAGGTCATTTGAGAGGAATCTGACATCTGTAAATAGTGTTTAGACACCAATTCAACCTGTTAATAAAGGTCTAACTAAAGATGAAGGATCAGTCAAGGAACAAGGTCCGTAAAGGGAGGCTGCGGGGGAGGCAAACACTGACACTATTGGAGTAATCCAAGTGCACATTGTTGTCGATGGGGATGGAGAAACTTTCCTGAAGTCCTGGGGTATGCATGGGTCGCACATGAGGTGCATGAAAATTCCATACGCTTCAGGTGGGGCGACAATCTAATGGAGTTTGTTGGTTAGTCCCATATTTTAAAGGGCAACGTGACAAACGACTTTGTGTGGCTTCTTGTATATTGTGGGAAGGATCGGGTATGTCATGGCAATGGTACCTTAGAGTTGTACTTCTTTTTTGTCTACTCATGTTTCTTCATTCACTTGTGTGTGTGCATAACATTCAATGATTTTCAAGTTAGAGTTTTACAGGAGCTAAACATTGCTTCTACGCAGCTCTACCCAAACGTTTACGCTATTATGCATGCATTCAACGTTTTGTGTCAGGTGCTAGGTATCAACCCAACTCCTACTTTGTTCCTTCATAACTACCAAACTCGTCTGAACATTCAAAAAAGGTGAGTGTTGTTAATAAGTGAAAATGACCAAAACCTATTTCAGTTTTTTGCAACATTCGTCAAAGGTTTCAAGGATGGGTTCTTCAAGGTCGTTATCACCAAAGGTCCCTTTTTACTGGATTCGAAATCTTGTGCAAATTGACCCTTGGGAGACATCAATGATGACCCACGAGGAGTTTGTGCTGTTGAGGTCTTGGAGCAATTACACCATAAGCTACTGACCAGAGAACTCCTTATATGTTCTTACTCCTTACAGCTCGGTCAGGAAATTTTATGGTAACTTGCATTTCTTTGTTAAATCCCTTTCTTGATTTGTTTTCAATTTAGCTTAGTTTTCTTTCCTGTCACAAAAATCATGGCCTACACCAACCCGCACAATCTCAATTATTTCAAGAAGTTGATGGACAAAAAGTTTAATAAGACTAGGCAATTTGAGGACTGTCACTAGCGATGGCCCTTCGATTAGGATGGAAGGAGAGAGGGTATCGATCAACCTCACTGATGCAACATAGGTCTCTTATATGCAAGCTCCCAATGTTACTCTCATCACCATCGTGTGCATGCGGTTCTAATCGATTAAGAGAAGGAAAGGAGGAGGAAAGGGAAGAAAAGACACGACAAGCAATCAACCTCCACACCCCGCTCCCCCAAGCACACTCGCTAAGGTAAGGAGAGCCTAACCCTTCTTATTAAGGGGTCTTTAGCATGGGCTTCAAGATGGGAGACAAAGTCTCCTTTCGTTTGAGCTCCAAAAAGAATAATGTTTTTAAGGGGTTGTCTGAGGTTAGGGCACTAGTCGTGACAAACGAGTTGAGCCTTCATGTGGCTTTATTATATCAAAGAGTATCGTCTGGATTTGATCGGTTGTAGGTGGTGTAATTGGAAAAGAAGTTGGTGAAGGTCCAAAAAGAACTCACGAAGATCCATAAAAGTCTTTGCCATTACCCATCAAGAAAGCGAGGTTCTAACAGCCAAGGTGGACGAACTGAAGGTTGCCCACGTTCCATGTAGGCAAAAGATGGACGAGTATGCCGTTAGGATTGTTGTCTTAGCGTAAAAAGAGAAAGGTTTGTCCGTCAAGGTATGATGCCTCCAACATAAGAATGACGACCTTCACCTCGTTCAGCAGGCCGATTGCAAGAAGTTGGGGGACTTGGATAAGCAAGTCTTTGGTTGCTACTTGGAAAAATTCAAGTGGCAGGTGATGGTCTAATGTGAGGTTGGCTTCCAGAGGGACTTAGATCAAGCGACTTTCCTTTATGGTATGCCCATTCACGAGGATCGGTTTGACATTCAAATGGCCCTTTACAACGACCAGTTGATGGACATTTAGGGTATATCAGACAAGGTAGCAATCAAAGATGCAGCTAAAGACGAAGTCTCTCTCAACCTCGCCGACCGGACAAAGGCCGCCAAAGACATCCCCATTCCTCTTAGGTGTTGAATTTAACTTGTATTTTTTATTAACATTTTGAGGTTCGATCTGATACGATCAATAGAGATATGTTTTTTATAAATCGCTCGCTACTAGATAGACTTTGTTATATTGTAGTTCTCACTTTTTAACCAAAGTAATATAAAGTCTTATTTTCTATAATCATATTCATTTTTGTGTGTTTTCCTTCCTTTCAATTGGTCTTTTTATTTATCAATTTATAATTCTATCTTAATGCGCTTTGACAAGTTCGATAGGGGTTCTTTTCAAAACTCGTCCTTAACAGAGCATTTCATATTAACATTTATTTGAAAATTTTCGAAGTCAATTTTAGGCCACTTAAGAATGAATGTTCAGTGGGGATTCACTTTGGTGAACCTTTCCTTAGTCTTTAACGTGCAATTTTGTATGTTCATCAAACGAACTTCAACCACTTTTATGATAAGTGGTTTGGTAGGGTTTCTTTTCAGAACTCTTCGTTAATCGATCACTTGTTAAACGATAAGGGTTCGCTCAGAAATCCTCCTTAACCGTTTGAGTGCTCCATTGGTAGGGATTTAGGTGAAACTTTTCCTTGACCGATGGGCTAAAAGGTGCAGTATGGGTTCACTTTGCTGAACTCTTTCTTAGTCGACCACTAGAATTTTTGCGGTGTAAAAATAAATAGATGAAGAGTCAACACTTGAAATTTCTCACTTTATTGATAATCATGTTACTCGATAATTACATTTGAGTTAACTAAAGTAAAATTTGAGGTGGAATGCGTTTCAAGTGTTAGGAACAACTTTGTTGCTCAAGTATTTGAGCTGATAGGCGTCATTCTTCATGTCTTTTGTCATCTTGAACGATCACTCCCAGTTTGACACTTCCTTTGCGAAGACGACTTCTTAGCATCATTTGTCTTTCTTCACATTAAGTCTCCCTTAACGAAACACTACCGAATATACCGACTTAAGGGCTTTGATGTGTCGTTTGTGGCCGATGTGGAGGATCCTTTTCTTATAAATCCTTTAAAAGTCGTGTTGATCTAGCCTCTCAACTGAAGATCTTTGTTGTGACTTCTGCTTTTGCTTTTTCGTCGGGAAGATTCTTTCCTGCTTTCTGTTTTATGTTCATGCTTGGGGCTTTGCGTAAGACTCCTCTGCCTAGGCACACTTCTCTTCGACTTGTCCTTCTTCTTGACAAACTGTTTATGGTGGCCAACTCGTACAAACTCCTCGATCTTGTCTAAGGATGACAAAAATACTTGCGCCCACATAATATTCATGGATAAAATCCGTTGCGGATAGTTGGTATCCACACCGCAGATAGGGTATAATTAATACCCGTTCATTTGTTACCAATGAGGACATTGGTATCTTGAAGCTCAGTGAATTTGATGATATAAAAGCTGAAGAATGAAGACTCTAAAGGCATCTTGTTAAAACGCATTTTTGTAGAAAAAATGTATAGATAAATGTATGATGTAAAAACTCTTAGAAGTTTTCATTTATGAGTCTTGCCAAATATCGATTATCAAGAGTAATATCGATTATCACAAGCCAGTTTAGAAAGAGTTGCTTGCTCAATATCGTTATTACACAGATAATCGTTATCACTGTTTATTTAATATTCTGTCCAGTCTCTGATAATCGATTATTCTCAGGATAATCGATTTATCACCATTTTGAAAACCCCATAAGACAAATAATTGATTATCACTTATGATAATGATTATTCAGTGCATTGTGATATTTTTTTGTAGTTTTTTGCCTGCACACACTTTAGTGTCTTAATCGTTGTCTTCACAGCTCTAGAAAATACTTTTCAATTGAGAGTATTAGAGCTTGTGCCTAAGGGCAGCTCTTGTGAGTGAAAGGATCTAGTTGCCATTTTGAGATACAGTTTTCTGAGAATTCTAAGTTGATGAGTCTCTCCTGTCTTGTGAATGAGAAGCTCGCGTTTTTGGTCAAGGTCGGAGCGGTTCTACATACACTGTTGAGCTGGGGTGAGTGGTTGTCGAAGGAAGTGTTTTATTGCCTGTTATTATTGCATTTCTGATTGTAATCTGCAAACTAATTTTAGTGAAAAGGTTAATCACTATTTATATGTATTAGACTGACGTAGACTTGATTCGAACTAGGATAACTTCTGTCTTGATTTCTTGATCCCTAAACTTAGCAATTTTACTTGGTTGTGATCGTTACCCTACGCTTCCGCATCTATATTTTATCCGTACGCGACTCTATAACGGTACGTTGTTCTACATCATTACGGTCAGGTTTAGTATTATATTATCGTACCACGGCACTCGCTACCCACTAAAATTGATATTACATTTTTATCCTTAGGTTTAATTAGGTTTTATTGTTTTGTCTCTTTTTGTAGTTATGCAACAGATGTTTATCTCTGATTGATGAACCAGAGGACATACACTATGTTGGATTTATGAACCAGAACGCGCTCTATGCCACCATTGGTGTTGGATATCACGAACCAAAGAACGCACGTTGTACCACCATCGATGTTGAATGTCGGATGCGCACTTTGTCGAACAAGAACGATACTCTAAGTTTTGTTCCAACTACCTCTATTCGTTTTCCTTAATTTTTTTCTTATTGTTTTCTTCCTCGAATGATGTTTCGGTAGGTTGGTGTGGGCTTTCATGGATAGTGTTTGAATTGTAGTAATTTTCATGGATTTTGTTCACAAGAGAGTGTAGCAGCATAACACTTAAGTCTACCAAAACATATTCTAGATAAACAAATAAAAATCAAATCCTGATTGAGATCCATGGCAGAACCGGAACCCCTTATTCGAAAGTTTCATTTTCCTTTAAAAATTGGGAAAATATTATTTGGTAATAAACTATTGTATATGACTCTGCATCTTGTTGTGTTTGTAGTAAAAAAAATGCAAAAATTTATACGCTTTACCTGGAAATTTCAAGTAAAAAGCTTGTAACTCTTTCAATATCACATTCTAAAATCTCCTTGTTACTCAGAGAGTTACTCCCTACACCACCACACATTATTTCATGTACCACCATACTTTTTTTTAATTCCAAAACTATCCTTTATATTTTAAAATATCCTACACCTCCTCCTTTTCTCTTGAACGGATGTGCCACATCCGTTTAGTTTTTTTTTTTTAAGTTTTTTTAGTTTTTTTAAGTTTTTAAATTAATATATAAATATTATTTAATTTTTTTTAAAATTATTACTTAATTATTTATAAATAATTTTATTTTAATTTAATAAAATTATTATTATTACTTTTATTTTGTATATTATTATTTTACTCTAATTTAAATTTTTTTTTTTTTACGGGATCGACTGTGGTGGATGTGGATGTTCCACCCATTCCGTGGTTTTTTTTTTTTCGTTTTTTTAGTTTTTAGTTTTTTTATTTATTTTTTTATTATATATACTCTTATTTTTATTTATTTTCTATTTTATTTAATATTTTTTTAATTTTATTATATATATTTAAATATAATCAAAATAGTTTTAAAAACTTTACTCATGTGGTAAACATTTCTAACGGATGAGTCACCCATCCGTGAAGATTTTTTTTAAAAAAAAAAATAATAAAAAAAAATATGTGTTAAAACAATAAATAAAATAGAAAATATGGAATGGACGGATGTCAACATCCGTTGAAGGTAAAACGGATGTTGACATCCGTTTTAGAGAAGGGTAAAATTGGTATAAGATGGTGCAGGGAGTATTCGGTGGTGGTGGAGGGAGCAACTGCCTGTTACTCATGCTATTTTCATTCAATTTTGAGTGTGAAACAGGTGATAAATTCAAATCCAATATCACTTCCTACAATTCTCTAATATGTCTCTCTTTATCATTAGCTTTAGTTCTATCTTCCTAATCATAATACATATGCCCAAATTATAAAAACATGAGGTTATCTTTGTTATCTTATTGCTCTTCAAATTATGCTTTTATCGTTGAATGAAAATTGCTTCAGGTTACAGGCATATTTTCTTGTAATGCTATTTATTTCTTTATTTTTAGGTTAATTGTTCAATTATTATTATTTAATGTGTTATTTATTTTTTCTAGTTACAATAACGTATTGTTTATCTGATTTGATACAACACTTACTTTTGAGTTCAATTTTATATTTGTTAAAGAAAATCTTAGTAGTAGCATCATAATAGCATTATGCTAATAAATTATCATAGTTGCATAAAGATTTGAAATTTTTTAAGATATTGTAAAATCTTTAAAATAACTAGCAGATCTATTATTATGTTATGGTCTTCTATTAAATTCCTGTATAGTCCTCTGCAATTACAGTCATCCTAAAACTACCCACTATGATAATGTTTTAATATGTTATAGAAGGGCTTGCTACCTTTCTTGACATCTAATGAAATGGTATTATAATTAGTTTGCTCATCTCCCATAGTGATGTTTATGGACATTTTTCAACACCTGAATGTTTTGATGCAGGATTAAGTAGTTCCCTTATCAGATGAATATGAGAAACCAAACCTGAGGTGCTACATGCTTAGACTTAACATTATAAGAAGTACGACTAGACTTAAGCAGACAAGATTAATGAGAATTTAGCAAGGAGAGGGAAGACCTATACCACAAGGAAAAAGGTAATCATGTACAATCTACCATCAATTGGTGCATGAGAAATCAAAATATAGTAAATTCACATTTTGTACCATGTAGCATTATGGCCTTTAAAATTGCTTGAAGTTTCTTATAACCTTGAATGGTATCTCGGGCTATAGGAACCTTTATGGTGTTGTAGAATGATTTATATGCAGCATAAGGATCATACTTCAAGAATCCAAAGTAGTTATACAAATCATCAATAGTATTTTGAATAGGCGTTCCAGATAAGCACCACATTCTTTTGGCTTTAAAGCTGCAACAAGCACTACCCTTACTTTTGCAAGAGGACCAGAGCCATATTCCCTAAATTATCAATCCCTACATCTACTAGTACGTCAAATGTAAAACCTTTAATTTGTGCATGTTTTCTTTTCATTATAAAATAGAATAAGTTACAAAACTAAGTAACTTATGTTGATCAATTTTATTTTTAGGATGTTTACCCAAGATACATTTTCTTCTATTGATGATGGCGAACGAGGACAATTTGTAGAACCTAATGTAGGAGATTCAAATCAAAATGATGTTCCTGTAGATTCAAATCAAACTGAAGTTTTTTTCAACTCCTATGTTCTGAAGAAGATATTATAGAATGTTTGGAATCACTTTAAGAGACAAAAAGGTAGATAAAAAAATGTAAAGTGATGTTCAATTATTGTTGCAAAAGTCTTTTAGGTGATGCAAGGCAAGGTACGTCACATTTAAGAAACCATTTCAAGAGTTGCAAGCTTCGAATAACACGAGACATCCAACAATCATTTTTAAAAACTAATAAAGAAGGTGGTGAAACCGTAGTTGTTGGCAATTATGTGTTTAATCAACAAATAGCTAGATATGCACTCCATAAGATGATAATTCTACATGAGTATCCAATGTTAATGGTTGATCACATAGGTTTTAAAGAATTTTGTGATGTTGTACAGCCTCTATTTAAAGTGGTTTCTCGAAACACCTTAAAGATTTAAATATTTTACTCAACCCCATGTAGACACCAAAATGTTTTGAGAATATAGGGTTGAATGTTCACTCCAGGCAATCTCCACTCCTTAAATCTTTTCCTTACTGCTCAAGTGCTTCAGCTGATTAGGAGTACCTGCTAAAGATACTATGATTCTTAAGTTAGTTCATTATTCGAACAATTTAATAATTAGTGATATAATAAATGCATCGCAAAAGTCCTAACAACCATATATTTAACTTGTATTTATAGGGTTTTTTCATGGACCTTTGATTAAGGTCAATCTAATCACGACCTAATTATGTTAAACTTGATAATTAACTTGTTTAACTTGATCGGATGACTAACTATATCTGATCAGCATCGAGTTACATTAAATAATCAATTTGATATGACTTGATTGGTGTGTACCAGTTTGTACCTATATAATATAATACTATTTAAAAAAGGTTAACTTTTCCATATTAATTTTAATTATTTGTATTAAATATCTACCTAAAAAGTGAAGAAAAAAAACACTAAATTACAACATGAATTGATATACCGTAAATCATTATAAAATATTTGTGAATATATGTTAGAACACTTATAATGCATTGGCTTAAAAAGACCACTTATCTTAATTTTGTGAGTCATCTAATGTAGCATACGTTAAGCTATTATTCAATAAATTTCACTTAAATGGTAAAGTTGTCAAATCTAAGTTTTAGGTGGATATATTTGATTAGTTCAATTATGGATTTATATAATTATATTAAATATTATATAATTATATATTTTTTATTTTATTAGTTTTTTGCAGATATTTTTAATTGACTTTGTAAGAGTAAAATGTTATGCAAGAGTAAAATGTTGCAGGAATAAAGTATTTCTGTAAAAAAAATATAAATAAAAATTATAAAATGTATTTTATTTTTCAGTTATTAGAGTATGTGTAGTTTTGATTATGCTTTCTGTTTCCTTATGTGATAACTTATCACAGACTGTATTCTTTGAGTTTAATTATGAATTATGATATTTTTTACAGTTTTTATTATATTTTCTACTCTCCTAATTCTACAAATTTAGTTTTTTTTTTTGGTAAAAATTTATAAACAATGTTACCCATACAAGCAATTGTGTTTGTAAAGAAAATTAACTCTTTAAGCGCTCACAAATTAAAGGATAAAAATATACATGTAAAATCAATCGAAAGATGAAAACTTTAAGTGCACGTGTTACTGTATGACACGTGTCATGTCGGGGTGACCGACTATAACATTTTCATTAATGAGTTTTAACACAATTGAATTTGAAATTATTTGTGTATAAATATTTATGATGAATAGAGAAAAAACTTAATTACGATGTAGTTATAATTTCTGTTTAATTAAAAACTTAGGAAGTAATTAAAATAATTTATTATTTTAACTTGGTAATCAACTAATTTTTTTCAGCATAACTTTCACAAATAATTAGTGTAAATATAAATTTCAATTTTACGTTAAAATTACAATGATTAAATATAGAACTAAGCCTAATTAATAATGGAATGAGAAATAATTAAAGATTATAAAACTTAATTTGTTAATTAGTTATTTTAAGTAATAGTTTGAATAAACAATTATCAATATCACATGGTGACAAATTGTTAAGTGTAATGAAGAGAGTGGGAAGTGGGGGTGGCGCAGTAGCGTTTGGTGACAAACTATTACTGCGGTTTGGAATACTCCACAAATAATAAAATAAAATAAAATAAAATAATAAATAAAAAAATAAATAAAACAAAATAAATATCCTTATGCAAAAGAAAAAGGTTTGTTATATGTTTGTTGATTGGGTAACATTTGGTGATAGATAGATAGAATTGAAAGATAGATGAATATATAACGGTGGCTTAGGAGTTCTGAGAAGAGCTTAAAACCCTTTCGCTGCGCCTCAACCCAATCCTAAAACCTTATCTCTTTCTCTTCTTCTTCATCCTTTTCTTATTCATCTCATTCTCTCAATTTCAATGGATTCTTCTGAGTCTTCTTTTCCCCAAACCTCTGTTTTTCTTTCTGACCAATCGCCGTCTCTTGACACCGCATCAGACTCCGACAACGACGGCTTTGTCAGTGGTGAGGAGGGGGATTTCGAGCCGGAGTCCACCAGGCCCGTTCTTGTTAAAACTTCTGCGCCGGTTGAGGAGCCTCAGCTTGATGGGCCTATCCATGAGGCCCACAGGCCCATTGCTAAGGTCACTGAGGACGACGATGGTTCGGTTGAGGACGCGGACGACGTTGCTGAGGGTGATGCGGACGGTGTCGTTTGGCAGAATAGCGGTGATAGGGAGGAATCGGGGGAGGCTGTGAAGGACGGGGATTTTAGCGATAGTAACGAGGTGTTTGTGGAGGCTTCTGGAGATGATGATAGAGAGGGTGCTGTTGAGAATGGAGTGGATGCTGATAAAGGGTTTGAGGGGGATGGTGTGGAATTGGATGAGAGAGAGGAGGAAGAGAAGGCGGTGGAGGAAGTTCATGACGGTGGGACAAATCATTTGGATTCTGTGGTTGACGAGAAGGGTGAGGATGAGGGTGGTGTTGTTGAAAAGGATTTTGTTGATGGTGTGGAGGCTGCTGTTGATAGTGTGGAGAGTAGTCTGTTGGGGACTGGGGTTGTTGATGAGCTGGATGTTCAGGAGCCTCAGATTAAAGGTTTGCATGAGGCGGCTAGAGTGAGTTTGGATAATGGTTTTGATGCCATTGATAAGGTTGGTGATGATGATGATAATAATGATGGCGATGTTATAGTTGGTGGGGGTGATGAGTCTGTTGTTCAAAATGTTGATGGCCCGGATGGTGTTGTTCAAAATGTTGATGGCCCCGATGGTGTTATCGGTGGGGATGATGAGCCTGGAGAAAATGGAGTTAGTGGAGATGGGTTGAAGAGTGACATTGTTGTACCTCGTGAGGAAGGAGGAGGTTCGGAGTTTGTTGAGCAAAATGAGGTAACGAAGGAGGGTGACGTGGAAGGGGAGATTGAGAACCATGTAGAGGAGAAGGGTGACGATGAGGTGGAGCGTGGTCATCATGGTGACAGGGAGATTGATGGTTTGGTTTCGGATGAGAAAATTGGGAGCTCTGGCGAGAAGGTTGAGGAGGTGGAGAATGTTGATAGCCATGATGATGAAAGAGAGATTAATGGTTCGGTGTCGGATGGGAAAGTTGAAGAAGTTGAAGAAGTGGTATATGGAAGCAGTGCTGCTGCCGCCAATAAGTTCTTGGAGGATTTGGAATTGCAGCAGCAATCACGGGCCAGTGGGAGTTCGCGGGACGAGGGAATTGATGGCCAGATTGTTACTGACTCAGATGAAGAGGAGACTGATGATGAGGGAGATGGGAAGGAGCTGTTTGATACTGCTACATTGGCAGCTCTTTTGAAGGCGGCGTCTGGTGGAGACCAAGATGGCGGCAGTATCACAATAACCTCTCAAGACGGATCAAGGCTATTCTCTGTTGAGCGCCCTGCTGGTTTGGGCTCATCTCTCCAGTCAGGTAAACCTGCCATGAGGCCAACTCGTCCAAATCTTTTTAGTCCTTCCATTAGTAGAGCTAGTGCCGTCACTGATAGCAATTTGAGTGAAGAGGAGAAAAAGAAACTGAACAGATTGCAGGAGATTAGGGTAAAATACTTGAGACTTGTTCATAGGCTGGGTTTTACTACAGAAGAATCAATAGCAGCACAGGTGCTGTACCGGATGACACTTGTTGCAGGGAGGCAGAGTGGTCAAATGTTTAGCCTTGAGTCTGCAAAGGAGACTGCTACCCGGCTTGAAGCGGAGGGAAGAGATGATTTGGATTTTTCTGTAAATATTCTTGTTCTTGGGAAAGCAGGTGTGGGCAAGAGTGCTACAATAAATTCAATTTTCGGTGAGACAAAGACCTCCATTAATTCTTGTGGGCCTGCTACTACCGCTGTTACAGAAATTGTTGGAGTGGTTGATGGAGTGAAGATAAGGATTTTTGACACACCGGGCCTCAAGTCTTCTGCATTTGAACAAAATTTCAATACAAAAGTCCTGTCTGCGGTGAAGAAATTGACTAAAAAATCCCCCCCTGATATTGTGCTCTATGTGGATCGCCTGGACCTGCAAACTAGAGATATGAATGATCTGCCGATGTTAAGATCAATTACTAGTGTCCTGGGTTCGTCAATATGGCGAAATGTTATAGTCACGCTGACCCATGCTGCCTCTGCTCCTCCAGATGGGCCTTCAGGTGCCCCTTTGAGTTATGATGTATTTGTTGCTCAAAGATCTCACATAGTTCAACAAACCATTGGACAAGCTGTCGGGGACATACGTCTAATGAATCCAAGTTTAATGAATCCAGTTTCTCTTGTTGAAAACCATCCTTCTTGTCGCAAAAATAGAGATGGTCAGAAGGTGCTTCCTAATGGTCAAAGTTGGAGACCTCTCTTGTTGCTCTTATGCTTCTCAATGAAGATTCTCTCTGAAGCTGGTAATGCTTCAAAAGCTCAAGAATCATTTGACCACCGGAGGCTATTTGGTTTCCGAACTCGCTCCCCACCACTTCCATACTTGTTATCTTGGTTATTACAGTCACGTACCTACCCAAAACTTCCTGCTGATCAGGGTGGGGCTGACAATGGTGATTCTGATACTGAAATGGCTGACTTATCTGATTCTGATCTAGATGAAGATGAGGATGAGTATGATCAGCTCCCACCATTTAAGCCTATGAAGAAATCACAGGTTGCTAAGCTTACTAAAGAACAGCAGAAAGCATATTTGGAGGAGTACGAGTATCGGGTGAAACTTCTACAGAAAAAGCAATGGAGAGAGGAGTTGAGGAGGATGAGAGAGATGAAGAAAAGAGGTAATGCTAAAGTAGACAACTATGGTTACCCAGAAGAAGATGATCAAGAGAATGGAACTCCAGCTGCAGTGCCAGTTCCACTGCCGGATATGGCCTTGCCACCATCCTTTGACAGTGACAATCCAGCCTACAGGTACCGTTTCTTAGAGCCAACTTCCCAGCTCCTGACAAGGCCAGTCTTAGACAACCATGGCTGGGACCATGATTGTGGTTATGACGGTGTAAACATTGAGCATAGCCTAGCCATCATCAACAAATTCCCAGCTGGTGTTACTGTTCAAATAACAAAGGATAAGAAAGACTTCAGCATCCACTTGGATTCCTCTGTTGCTGCAAAACTTGGAGAGAATGGATCATCCATGGCAGGCTTTGACATTCAAAACATTGGAAAGCAGCTAGCTTACATTGTTCGAGGAGAGACAAAATTCAAAAATTTCAAAAGAAACAAAACTTCTGGTGGGGTGTCTGTGACATTTTTGGGCGAAAACGTGTCTACTGGGCTGAAAATTGAGGATCAGATTGCTGTGGGAAAACGCTTGGTATTAGTCGGTAGCACAGGGATTGTGAAGTCACAAACTGATTCTGCTTGTGGTGCCAATCTTGAAGTGCGGCTCAGAGAGGCAGATTTTCCAATTGGCCAGGACCAGTCCTCACTGAGCCTTTCTCTGGTGAAGTGGAGGGGAGACCTGGCGTTGGGGGCCAATCTTCAGTCCCAATTTTCTCTTGGACGTAGTTATAAGATGGCTGTTCGTGCTGGATTGAACAACAAGCTCAGTGGACAGATCAGTGTGAGAACAAGTAGCTCAGACCAGCTTCAGATTGCCCTTGTTGCTATACTTCCTATTGCCAAGGCTATCTACAAAAACTTCTGGCCTGGGGCTAGTGAGAATTATTCCATCTATTAGATTACGTCTTTTTGCTTGCGTTATTAGTTAAGGAACAGTAGATTACGAGCTTATGATATCATTCTGCTTCTTTTCATGAGACTGCCTTCAATAATAAGCTATTTTAGATTCGTCTAGACCACTGTATTAGTGCATTTTATGTGCCTGAAAATTGTACTGAAATTGAGATGGAACCTACAGGGAATTGATCATTCGTAGTTGTTCTGTTAGCATCTATTGAAATTTTGAATAATGTTGATGTCAGATTATGCTGTTTTTGTTAATCTCTTTCTTTGTTGCTATAACTATATTTATTGGTTGTAAATTGTCACCTGTTTGAAATAATGTATTAATTGATTATTAGGCCTAGCTTGACTGGTCCGGAATGTGGTTTACAACTCCATTTTATTTATTTCTTTTCCTCTGTGTTGACTAATCTCTAGCATGTTGCTGCATTCTATATAGGCAACACATAATTTGCTTCCAGTTCAGGGAAGGTTTTTGTGTGTGAATTAGAAATCATGTCTTGGTAATGCTTCCTCGAATAAAAGAAATGATATTGTAGCAACTATCATTTATCACGAGCCTGTAAAATGTAAGTTGTTCTGATCATAGTAGGATCTACAGTCAGGTATAGTCAACTTCTTTATCCATAGCCATTGCAAACATTTTTAAATGCCCTTAGTGTATGATTAATTTTTTCAGAGAATATATTTTGCAGTGATTTTACAATATCATTCTATCATAAATCATGATGAAAGAAAAGTTTGTTGACTTTTTCAATTATCATCCTAAAAGTGATAATACTGAAGACTTCTTTATTAGTTGACTGATTTTTTATGCTAAGATCGTATGGTTATTAAACTTGAAAAATCTTATATCTTTATACGATAGTAACAATATTTGTCTATTGACATTTAATTTTGCATATTTAGCTTTCCAAGTTCTGCAAATGGACTGAAATGCAATGAGGTTTCTGTATTCATTTAATTCATTAAAGTATATTATTTGTATGTTCTAGAGGAAGAATGATGAGGAGTTGTCATCATAATTTGATACGAGAGTAAAGGAAAGTTCACAAAAGTTAGGCATTTGTATTTAGTTGATATGGATCATTGTTTCCCTTTTATCTAACTTTCAGCCACTAGGGTTACACACCGAATGCCAAACCTTACTAATATTTTTATGTCCATTATAATAAGACTTACTTTACGCCCCTATATGGTATCTTATGTTCTCTTTCTCTGAGAATGTGTCATTTTGTAGTGTGAAAAGATTGATGTAGAAGAAAGAAACTCTTTTTTATATGAAGTGTTGTGGTTGGTGTAAGTCAACAAATGTGCATTAGTATGTCGCTCATGTACTGAGCAATGTCAAAACTTGATTAATAAATCAAGAAAGTTATACTTGGTTGAACTCATTTAAATATTGTTTAGACTGCCGTAATCTTGTAAGTGTTTTAAGAATAAGGTTAAAAATACTTTAAACTAAAAAAGACTTTGGTTAAAGAGGTGTGATTTATTTAAAAAATAAATACTTTTGTGGATTTTTTATAGTATGGTTGAGCTTTTATATAAGACCTATTTCACTAGAAAGATCTAACTTATTCCTAAAGTATGTTCCAATCCATTAATAGGCTCATAAGTAGAAATTTATATGGCACAAGTTACAAAGTATGAAGATCTAAATTATGTTCCCATCCATTAATAGGCTAATAAGTAGAAATTAATATGGCACAAGTTACAAAGTATGAAGATTAAAAATGCTACTTTCATAGGCATGAGATGAAGATATAAATAGGTAGACTAAAGTTATATATATAAGTCTAGTTTTAAGGTTTAACTTTACTATAAAAACTCTAAATAGAAACATGAATTCATTCCTTTAATTAATTTATAGAGTTAGTCTCTATATACTATTGCTCTTAGATTGACTTGTGGTATAAAATTGCAGGTGCATAAGATTAGTATCAAACTGATAGAATTGATGTCAAACCGGTAAAATCGACTCAGTAAAAAAATTGATAATTGATAATCTTATTTTATTTTCTTAAAAGGGATATTAAAAAACCCAAAATATTAAGTACTTTTTTAGCCTACATATTAACTTATTATTGTTACAAACTTACTTCATTTCTTGGTCATTCTCTTTTGTTCTCCCTTTATATTCTTTACTCAAATCTCTTTATCATCTCCTTTCCTTTATCATTCTTCTTTTTAATCCTTATTAAAGTTAGGGTTAAATATATTTTTAGTCTCTAAACTATTGGCCGTTTCTGGTTTTCGTCCCTCTTTCAAAGTAAGGTACAATTTGGTCCTCATTCTTTTCGAAACGTTCGTTTTAATCCTCGGAATTTTGGTTTTAGTCCTCATTTGTTGCTAAATGAGGACCAAATTTTTAAACAGTATTTAGTTTTCGAGGATTAAAACGAACTTTTCGAAAAGAATGANTTCCTAATGGTCAAAGTTGGAGACCTCTCTTGTTGCTCTTATGCTTCTCAATGAAGATTCTCTCTGAAGCTGGTAATGCTTCAAAAGCTCAAGAATCATTTGACCACCGGAGGCTATTTGGTTTCCGAACTCGCTCCCCACCACTTCCATACTTGTTATCTTGGTTATTACAGTCACGTACCTACCCAAAACTTCCTGCTGATCAGGGTGGGGCTGACAATGGTGATTCTGATACTGAAATGGCTGACTTATCTGATTCTGATCTAGATGAAGATGAGGATGAGTATGATCAGCTCCCACCATTTAAGCCTATGAAGAAATCACAGGTTGCTAAGCTTACTAAAGAACAGCAGAAAGCATATTTGGAGGAGTACGAGTATCGGGTGAAACTTCTACAGAAAAAGCAATGGAGAGAGGAGTTGAGGAGGATGAGAGAGATGAAGAAAAGAGGTAATGCTAAAGTAGACAACTATGGTTACCCAGAAGAAGATGATCAAGAGAATGGAACTCCAGCTGCAGTGCCAGTTCCACTGCCGGATATGGCCTTGCCACCATCCTTTGACAGTGACAATCCAGCCTACAGGTACCGTTTCTTAGAGCCAACTTCCCAGCTCCTGACAAGGCCAGTCTTAGACAACCATGGCTGGGACCATGATTGTGGTTATGACGGTGTAAACATTGAGCATAGCCTAGCCATCATCAACAAATTCCCAGCTGGTGTTACTGTTCAAATAACAAAGGATAAGAAAGACTTCAGCATCCACTTGGATTCCTCTGTTGCTGCAAAACTTGGAGAGAATGGATCGTCCATGGCAGGCTTTGACATTCAAAACATTGGAAAGCAGCTAGCTTACATTGTTCGAGGAGAGACAAAATTCAAAAATTTCAAAAGAAACAAAACTTCTGGTGGGGTGTCTGTGACATTTTTGGGCGAAAACGTGTCTACTGGGCTGAAAATTGAGGATCAGATTGCTGTGGGAAAACGCTTGGTATTAGTCGGTAGCACAGGGATTGTGAAGTCACAAACTGATTCTGCTTGTGGTGCCAATCTTGAAGTGCGGCTCAGAGAGGCAGATTTTCCAATTGGCCAGGACCAGTCCTCACTGAGCCTTTCTCTGGTGAAGTGGAGGGGAGACCTGGCGTTGGGGGCCAATCTTCAGTCCCAATTTTCTCTTGGACGTAGTTATAAGATGGCTGTTCGTGCTGGATTGAACAACAAGCTCAGTGGACAGATCAGTGTGAGAACAAGTAGCTCAGACCAGCTTCAGATTGCCCTTGTTGCTATACTTCCTATTGCCAAGGCTATCTACAAAAACTTCTGGCCTGGGGCTAGTGAGAATTATTCCATCTATTAGATTACGTCTTTTTGCTTGCGTTATTAGTTAAGGAACAGTAGATTACGAGCTTATGATATCATTCTGCTTCTTTTCATGAGACTGCCTTCAATAATAAGCTATTTTAGATTCGTCTAGACCACTGTATTAGTGCATTTTATGTGCCTGAAAATTGTACTGAAATTGAGATGGAACCTACAGGGAATTGATCATTCGTAGTTGTTCTGTTAGCATCTATTGAAATTTTGAATAATGTTGATGTCAGATTATGCTGTTTTTGTTAATCTCTTTCTTTGTTGCTATAACTATATTTATTGGTTGTAAATTGTCACCTGTTTGAAATAATGTATTAATTGATTATTAGGCCTAGCTTGACTGGTCCGGAATGTGGTTTACAACTCCATTTTATTTATTTCTTTTCCTCTGTGTTGACTAATCTCTAGCATGTTGCTGCATTCTATATAGGCAACACATAATTTGCTTCCAGTTCTGGGAAGGTTTTTGTATGTGAATTAGAAATCATGTCTTGGTAATGCTTCCTCGAAGAAAAGAAATGATATTGTAGCAACTATCATTTATCACGAGCCTGTAAAATGTAAGTTGTTCTGATCATAGTAGGATCTACAGTCAGGTATAGTCAACTTCTTTATCCATAGCCATTGCAAACATTTTTAAATGCCCTTAGTGTATGATTAATTTTTTCAGAGAATATATTTTGCAGTGATTTTACAATATCATTCTATCATAAATCATGATGAAAGAAAAGTTTGTTGACTTTTTCAATTATCATCCTAAAAGTGATAATACTGAAGACTTCTTTATTAGTTGACTGATTTTTTATGCTAAGATCGTATGGTTATTAAACTTGAAAAATCTTATATCTTTATACGATAGTAACAATATTTGTCTATTGACATTTAATTTTGCATATTTAGCTTTCCAAGTTCTGCAAATGGACTGAAATGCAATGAGGTTTCTGTATTCATTTAATTCATTAAAGTATATTATTTGTATGTTCTAGAGGAAGAATGATGAGGAGTTGTCATCATAATTTGATACGAGAGTAAAGGAAAGTTCACAAAAGTTAGGCATTTGTATTTAGTTGATATGGATCATTGTTTCCCTTTTATCTAACTTTCAGCCACTAGGGTTACACACCGAATGCCAAACCTTACTAATATTTTTATGTCCATTATAATAAGACTTACTTTACGCCCCTATATGGTATCTTATGTTCTCTTTCTCTGAGAATGTGTCATTTTGTAGTGTGAAAAGATTGATGTAGAAGAAAGAAACTCTTTTTTATATGAAGTGTTGTGGTTGGTGTAAGTCAACAAATGTGCATTAGTATGTCGCTCATGTACTGAGCAATGTCAAAACTTGATTAATAAATCAAGAAAGTTATACTTGGTTGAACTCATTTAAATATTGTTTAGACTGCCGTAATCTTGTAAGTGTTTTAAGAATAAGGTTAAAAATACTTTAAACTAAAAAAGACTTTGGTTAAAGAGGTGTGATTTATTTAAAAAATAAATACTTTTGTGGATTTTTTATAGTATGGTTGAGCTTTTATATAAGACCTATTTCACTAGAAAGATCTAACTTATTCCTAAAGTATGTTCCAATCCATTAATAGGCTCATAAGTAGAAATTTATATGGCACAAGTTACAAAGTATGAAGATCTAAATTATGTTCCCATCCATTAATAGGCTAATAAGTAGAAATTAATATGGCACAAGTTACAAAGTATGAAGATTAAAAATGCTACTTTCATAGGCATGAGATGAAGATATAAATAGGTAGACTAAAGTTATATATATAAGTCTAGTTTTAAGGTTTAACTTTACTATAAAAACTCTAAATAGAAACATGAATTCATTCCTTTAATTAATTTATAGAGTTAGTCTCTATATACTATTGCTCTTAGATTGACTTGTGGTATAAAATTGCAGGTGCATAAGATTAGTATCAAACTGATAGAATTGATGTCAAACCGGTAAAATCGACTCAGTAAAAAAATTGATAATTGATAATCTTATTTTATTTTCTTAAAAGGGATATTAAAAAACCCAAAATATTAAGTACTTTTTTAGCCTAAATATTAACTTATTATTGTTACAAACTTACTTCATTTCTTGGTCATTCTCTTTTGTTCTCCCTTTATATTCTTTACTCAAATCTCTTTATCATCTCCTTTACTTTATCATTCTTCTTTTTAATCCTTATTAAAGTTAGGGTTAAATATATTTTTAGTCTCTAAACTATTGGACGTTTCTGGTTTTCGTCCCTCTTTCAAAGTAAGGTACAATTTGGTCCTCATTCTTTTCGAAACGTTCGTTTTAATCCTCGGAATTTTGGTTTTAGTCCTCATTTGTTACTAAATGAGGACCAAATTTTTAAACAGTATTTAGTTTTCGAGGATTAAAACGAACTTTTCGAAAAGAATGAAGACCAAATTGTACCTTATTTTGAAAGAAGGACGAAAATAAAAAACGACAAATAGTTTAGGGATTAAAAACATATTAAACCCTTAAAGTTATTAAATCTCTTCTCGTAATAATATTATTTTGTCTTCATCTCCCCGATTACTAGACCTTTAACATGAAATGGGCCTACAACCACAAATCCATTAATTAATGTTTGCTGCCAAAATGTAATAGGGAAAAAACAGTTAACTCTGTTAAATTTTATTATTTTCGAATAAATATTAATTTATTTTAAACTTTGTCTTACATACAAAACTGTATAAATAAAGTTCATGTCATTCTAAGTCTATTTGAATGGACATCACTAGGAGAGAAAAAAAAATCGCATACAAGTTAAATTAACTTATCTCTTATATTAGATTCTCCCAAATCAGATTTTTAACCTTGTGTATAAATTAATTTAAATTTAGACAAAAAAATACTTTTTTATTTATTTATGAAAGGAAAAAACGAAAAAAAGAGATAGATAATGAAGGGAGAAAAAGGTTGTAGTAAACTCAACTTGTTAGGACTCAAAATTTAACCAACAGGATACATACATATATATA
>NW_025906324.1:27826-48132 GCF_018835915.1 Vigna umbellata | reverse complement strand
ATATATATATATATATATATTCTCCATAAAGACATCATAAGAAGAAAATATATGAATTATCTATAAGATAAAGATAGTGTACAATTCTTTTAGTTCTCTTTAATTCGTCTATAGACTAATTTTAGCTGAAAAAATTTGTTTTATTTTAGGTTAAACCCTTTTGGAAATCCTTATTTATGTGGATTTTCCCAGTTAGATTTTCGTCTTATCGGCTTCACTAATTTAGTTCATTATAATGAAAAATTGACTCAATTGGATTCCTACCGTTAAATTAACTTAACGGGATTAAATGTTTTATGACCTGTGATATTGACGTGGATAATTTTTTAAACATGTCATTCACAGAGCTTTACATGGCCATCAAGGTCATAAAAAAAATAGAAGCTTCAGAAGGATAAGCTGGTGAAACGGATAAAGCGCGAGGTCTCCGTCATGCGCTTGGTTCGTCACCCCCACATCGACTTCAACGGAGACGATGTCGGTGGCAGTGGAAACGTCAGCGGCAATGAAGATGGTAACAGTAGCAGCAACCATTCTGGGAACTGGTCGGGGCCAAGCCGGCTTGTCCATCTTACAATGATCTGAGTAATTTGTTCGAGACGAGGAAGCGGTCGCCGTCGATGTTCATATCGAAGCACTCGACGTCGTCAGTGATGGCGAAGCTGGAGGCAGTGGCGAAGAAGTAAAACTTTAGGGTGATGGGGAAGGAGCAGTTCACGATGAGGATGTAGGGAGCGACGAAAGGGAGGAAGGGGAAGATGGGGATGACAGTGGAGGTGTTCGAGGTGCACGACGGTGGTGGAGTTTTCGAAACCCAATTTTTAAAATGTTTCTTTTATCAAATGTCACGTATAATGGTCTCTCAATGCCACGTTTAAAAAATTATCCACGTCAATATCACAAGTCATCCAAAATTTAACTCCGTTAAGCCAATTTAACAGCAGTAGGGGCCCAATTGAGTCAATTTTTCATTATAAAGGACTAAATTGGCGAAACCGATAAAACAAAGATCTAACTGGAAAAAACTCACATAAACAGGGACTTCCAAAGGGGTTTAACCTTTATTTTATAAGGATTTGTCCAAAATTTATAAAAACATGAAAAGTTATTGAAGATAATCATTTGTAAATTATTTGTTGCCATGTTTCTTGTACATATGTCATGGCCAAGTTACTGAGTCTACCAAGCAATCATTTAGTATTTGGCTCACTGTTACAGTGCAAATTTTTTTGTGTTTCGCTTGAATTTGTTCGAGGGTCAATTTCCTTCCTTACTCTGCTTTCTTTTGATCGTCCAATCCTTTCTAAGAACGCAATCCACCCAAAATGTTTCGGTTAAATTTGTTTGAGGGTCGGTCGTCCTTCTTTGCTCTGCTTTCTTTCGATCGTCCAATCCTCTCCGAGAACGCAATCCCTCTTATGGGTTGTTGACCTGCAGAAGATACCGAATGACCCTTGGACAAATTCAACTGAAACATTTTGGGTGGATTGCGTTTTCGGAAAGGATTAGACGATCGAAATAAAGCAAAACAAGGAAGGACAACCGACCCTCAGACAAATTCAACCGAAACATTTTGGGTGGATTGCGTTCTTGGAGAGGATTAGACAATCGAAAAAAAGCAAAACAAGAAAGGACAACCGATCTTTAAATAAATTCAACCGAAACATTTTGACATCCACCATGAAACCAAACGACATTCCATAAAACCACGAAGAAGCAGACATGTTGTTTTCTTATTTATGTTGGATCAAACACAACTTCTTAGTTATCATTATTAATGCTGCTTAAAGATCGCGGGAGATATTTCAACAATTTGTCAACATATAATTTGTTTTCATCATGAAATTACAATCAAATCATTGTAGACTTACACTGATTAGCACTCTAAGCTTGAATTTTGGTATAATATAATACAACTGAAAGGGTTGATAATTAGAGCTAATATGATACTCTTATTTATATTACTTTTTTAAATACCTTGTAATTAGTGTTTAACTTTTTTATTATGTTATTATAATATGCATTCTTTGTTTTGGATGCTTAAGAAAAATATTAACAGATTAGTAAAGTTTAATGCATTTAAGGTGAATTTAGTTTTGACGGAGTTAAAGTTTATAACAATTTATAAACCCCCTGGACATACTACAATATTTTTTATAAAAGTTACATTCACTTAACATATATTTTCACAAATATGTCTACCAAATTCATTTAGTAAGATCAAGTCAATCAATAAAAAGGTGCCACTAAAATACATTGTACCTAAAATACAATTAAAAAAATAATGACATTATCTTTCCCAAATGACTATGTTTATAAAACCCAGTTGACCAAATTAGCTTTATTCTAATTATTAAAAATATAAGATAATTATTGTAATACTTAAGTTACTGTTTAAGAAAATCTTTAGCTCCTTGATCACGTGTGTAAATGTTTAATTCATAGTATGTAGTTAAATATCATCTCCAAGAGTAACAATAATAATTATAGGTTTAAAATTAATCACAATGACATTACATAAACAGCATACAATAGTGGATTTTTGACATTAGTAACTCTCAAAAATGCGTTTCACACTTTGGTCCATCTCGATATTTTCTTTTAGTTAGATTATATATCATAAACTTTTTTTTTTATAAGACAAGGTTCAATTACCACATAATTTGTGTTAGTTTAACAATAACGTATTTTTTTAATTATATTTATATTATTTAATATAGGAATTATTTTTAATAAAATTTTATTATAATTTAAAAGTAGTATTTATTAAATAAGTATTAATAAATTTTATTCATCAGTTCACATATACAAATAATAGATATACGAATACAATCTTTAAACTGACAAATGAAAATTTTCAATGGTTAATATAAACTTATAATGTCAACAAATTTTTTTAAAGGAGAAAACAAATATTTCTTTTGACTTTAAATTGTCATGTAAGAAGTGATTTATTATATTTCAATTTTAAATGATAAAAGGCTGGTTAAATGAATATTGAATATAATTAAATTTTGATGAATTTTGGATACTAATTTTGTCGTCCATAATTAAATGAAAATATTGATTAGGATAGATTGACTTAAGGTGGAAAATACGTTTATTTATTAGGTCATGCAGGATAAGTTAATTCATTAGAGTTTCATATTTATGGCATACCTAGAGTTAATTCATAACACAAAAGGATGAATAAAAGTATAATTTTTTCTTGTAATAATTACTGGAAGAAAAATAATATTATATTTTTAAGATCCTCATTTATATTTTATTCAATTTGATAAAAATGAATAAATGCCCGTGACGTTGAATTTGCTAATTATTATGAAAATTAAATAGCATCGGGAAACAAAATAAAAATCTGCCATGGTAGTTGGGAATAACAAGTACGAGGCAAACCAAATTGAAGCTAAATGTTATTTTGCGGAAAAGAAAAGGACATTGGAAGAAAAATTATTTATATTTCTTAAAATTGTTTGTCAATAACAATTAAATTAACCAATAATAGATTGATGGTGAAATACTTGTATTTTACAATGTTATATATTTCTAACAATTAATGTATCATCTACATATAATATAACTTAATTTTTAGTCAAGTATCCTATATATTAATAATAAAATTAAATTTAAAAACACATCTTTGTCATAGTTAATTATTAATTATAAGTCCTTTAGTTAGAGATGTCAAATAATTTTGTCACAGTTAATTATTAATTATAAGTTCTTTAGTTAGAGATGTCAAGTAATTTTGTTTTTCTTTAAATTTGGTATAACTTTAATAAAATATAATAAGTATAATTATATTTGTTTTTATTCCTTTAATTTTAAGTGAAAATTAAAATTAGTTATTATTTGAAATTTTGAACTAATTTAATTTTCTATTTTTAAAACTGTGTGAATTTAGTCTTTTTAATCAAATTTTTATTAAGTTTATTTAATGTTTCTAACACGTTTTTCAGTTAATATTAAACCGAAAATGTGTCAAACGGTATAAATAACAAAATTGTTATTATAGAATACGTTTGAAACGTCAAATAAATCTAACAAAATTAGTTAAAAAGTTTTAAATCTATGTACGCGTTTATAAAGTTAGAGAACTAAATTAAGTCAAAATTTTGAAGATGAATATTTTCAATTTAAACTAAAACTTAAAAAAGTAAAAACATATTTAACTCATATATAAGTATCAATACAAAAGATATTGTATATTTTAAATTGGATATGAGAACGAGAATAGGTATGTACACATTCATCTAATTTTCATCTCAATATCTATTTTTGTCATCTTAAATTACCAAAATATTTTAAATTTATTAGGTAATTTAAATGACTTAATTAATTCTTTTTCTTTGGTTTTGTAATTTATTTTCGAAACACACATATGATCATTTTAGTATTTTTCTACAATTGTTTGATCTTTATCTAATATTTATTTGATGTTTTTATTTAATAGAAATAAAAGTATTTTTTCTTAATATTTAATATTGAAGAAAATAATTAATATATTTCTTTTTAATATTTAATATCTAATAAAATAATATTTATTTGTTGTAATTTTTATTATTTGTAAAATAGTTATTTAATTAATATTTGGATGGGAATAAAGATGAAACAAAAAATTTATACCTCTTTTAAATACGAAGATGCAATAAATTTTTACTTCAACGGTCTAATTTGCTTGTTATTCATCCTTTTGATTATCGTCCTACAGTTGTAACATAAATCTCATTAGTTAATTTTCAAAATTTTAAAATAAATTCATCTTACACTATACTTAATTATTAAATGCATCTTACATTAGCTATAAAAAAAATTATCATATACCTACCTAACAAAATATTAGCGTAGGATGTGTAATATCCTACTTTTTTTTCTCTTCTAAAATTTATAATTAATATAAATCAAATAATTAGAATAAAACTTTATTTTTATCTTATTTGATGTCCTAAATGATGTCCTAAAAGAAAAACAAAAAAATAAAATGATGTCCTAAATGTCTTCTGAAATTAACCTTTCTTTCTAATATTGAGCATCTTCCTCCGTATTTGTACAATCATATGTTTTTATTGTGAAAAATCATGATCATCCCAAATAAAAACATAACTATCAAAACAAATATGTAGGCTAATATAAAAAAAAAGAGAAAAATCTCAATTTTAAAAATAAATTCGTTTAATGTTTAAAACTTATGACATTAAAAAAACATAATTTTTCACATCAAATAATCACAACATATTGACTCATAGGGTTCTTAGTCCACAAACATTTGTTTTTTAACTTTGACAATCTAAACACCCTCAAATTGTTGGAAAAAAACGTGTTATCTTTATCTCCAATAATCATCCTACTAATAAAGAAATAAGATAAAAACAAAGAAAATAATAATATAACATAGAAACTCCAAAACCAAAAAAAACCATGACTATTGAAGATAAAATTATGTGAAAACTTGTACAACACACTCACATGCCTTTTGACTCCAAGTATATCCACACTCTCCAAAGCAATAATTTAATCCAAGCCTCACAACACTTTATTATAAAAGTATAAGAAAATCCAAATACAAACTTAAAATGTTTGTTTACCCGAACAAGAAACACCATGGACCTAGAGTCAATTATATAATCACCAAACTCACTCATATGGGACTTTCCCAGAGATACTATTTTCATTAGCCCAACCATCTTCAACGTGATTAAAATAAACACATATTCACTTTCATACCAACAATCATAATCCACCATAGATAATATGTTCACTTG
This sequence comes from Vigna umbellata, assembly GCF_018835915.1. The sequence goes on along the minus strand of NW_025906324.1, from coordinate 42,370 downwards.
AAATTGAACCATCCAAAGAATTTTCACACACCCTGCATTCATGTTAACCAATGCATGTGTATAATTACCACAAACCATGCATCAATATTAGTCAATACATGTGCATAAACACCATACTCCTTACATCAATGCTAACCAATGCATATGCATAATCCCCACACACTTTGCATCAATATTAACCAATGCTTATATATAAAATTACCGTTAGAAAATACTCATCCTACCAATCATTATCTGCACAACCATGAGTTGCCACATGTCACAGTTCTCCACTTTCAAATCTGACCAACCAAAGATCACCTTGTCATCTCCTTCTTCCTTAAGCAGATATGTCAAAACTGTAAGCCTTCATCGCATGGCCATTGTTGAAACAACGTTGAACCCTGCATCAACAACCTTAGTCAAAAACCAGTCGCCACTGAGCACGTGTCACATGCACCTCACAACCTTTACTGCCTTGCCAGAGAGCGTTAACCACAACACAAATCCTCCTCACGTAGATCATTGAAAACTTGAGCTCTATCGCACACAGATCCATAAATATCTAGTATGTAACAATATCAAAGAATATCTTTTAATAACTAACAATATTTAATAATATTTTTCTAGTTGAATAATTATTCCCCAAATCTGATTTCTTAGATAATAAATGTTTTAAGTTATAATTAATAAATTGTTTTATCTTTACTTAAAATATTTAACCACATTAGTATATTTTTCTAATTATTGAAATTTATTGAATCTCACATTCCCCCACTAAAAAAAATCCATCCTCGAAAATGTACTTACTAGTGAAACATAAGATATCATCATCTCATGCCTTCCTCATATACACCTAAAAAAAATACTAAAAAATGCAATTGAATAAACACATAACACATTCATATTTTGGCAGATGATGCACATAAATGCATAGTAAGCTCACTCCCGTACAAATCACTTAACACCTAACATGGTTTTGATACCAAAATATAACATCCTAATTTTTTTTTCGTTTCCTGAAATGTATAATTAACACAAATTAAATTATTAGAATAAAACTTTACTCATGAAAAAATATATTGTATTACAAACATATACTCTGTTGAAAAGAAAAAAACATAAGAATAAAAGATTGTCCAAAACATATTGACCATTCTTTCTTGTATTGTACATCTTCCTCAATACTTATAATCGCTTTGAATTAAATATACACATGTTTATTTAACTAATCAAACATGTTTATTTGACATTATTTTTTAAATTAGATCGTGTATGATGTCATGGTTAGTGATATATTTGTCAAAGTGAGAAGGGTAAAATAGAAAAAAAGTATTTGTCTCTAAATTAGAAGGGTAAATACAATAATTGAGTGGAAGGAAAATGGAGTTTCATTGGGCAACATTTTCAAATTTCAAATGAGAAACACATAAGTGGTGGAGGGATTTCAAAGGGTTTGATAAGATGAGGGAAGGGTGTTCATTGCATATGGTAAGGTGTGGAGGAGGAAGGCCAACGAGGTAGGTTTTGTTCCCATTGGAGTGGAAGAAGAATCTCCTTATATAACCTTTAGCGTTAGGCATGGGAAGTGTGGAAGAAAAAGGCGAAAGAGGTAGATTTTGTTCCTTTTTTCGTTTTTATTTTTCGCTCTCATTTTAATTTTCCAATTAGATGGTCATATTTTGTATTTTTTTTTAAATGATAAATTCATGATTAAATGGAGAATTTTCATAGACCTTGGTTAGAAAATAATTTTACTTTAATTTATTATGGTTTGGTAAATTAATGAGTGATGTCTTAGAAAAAAATAACACCGATGTTTGATTTTTTTTAAACATCCAAAGTTTATCATATTTTTCTTGAGACACTGACAAATTAACTAATTTGGTTTTTTTCGTAAAAAAGTAATATAAGTGATTTAAAATAATAATATAAGTGATTTAAAATTTTATCTTGTTTTTTTTAAGTTTCTTATAATAAATAGTTTGTGTGTTTCAAAAATATAATTTTGTGTGTGAATTTAATATATTTTAATGTTTTATGTCTTTTTAATTTTAATAATATCTTATATGATACATATGATTCATATATTTGAAATGTATGCTTCATATTAATACCATGAACATATTTTGAGTAGGAAAAATATAAAAATAATCAATACTAAAATTAATTAAAATATTATTAAAAATAATATAATTTTCTAAATAAAATATTAGGGAAGGAGAGAGGATGTACTTAAAAATTAAACTCTCGTCCTTTTATTCTCATTTGATATAGAACATCTAGAATTTTATGAGCATAACATCAAAATACAATAAATGAATATTAATGTTAAGGGAGGCACCCTCCAACCCCCATGCAGTTCCGTAACAAACCTGACACCACCAATGATGCTACTGTTATTATTTGTGCCAATTTATTCATATCAAAAAGTACAATTCCTATGTATAAATAATATCTACAAATATAATATATTTATGTTCGATTTAAATATTTTACACTTATTTTTATTTTTCTGTGGCAGATCTGAATGATAAATGAGGAATTTTGGCCTCCCAATATATAAAAATATATTTTTTAATTTTAATATATTATACATATTCAGTTTTTAAAACACAAAAAAAAAATTGAGATCTCAAAATATTTTCTTAGGGCTAACAACTTTATGATGCATTGCGTTTAACCTAAACCCTCACATCCCCATCTCTCATATCATCTATCCACATCTACCATACATGCATTACATCACATGCATCATAAAACCACATCACCATTCACTTTCTAACCTTTTCTCATTAAACCATTTCTTCCATTTTCTTATAAGTAACAATCATTTATCAAATTGATTCATAACTAATATTCATCTAAAAATTTGGCATTTACTTTCACTAAAGGCTTTCCCTTCTAACCAATTTTTTTTTTCTCATTTATAGAGTTTGTACTGAAATTTACTATCATGATTTCTAAATTCATATTTTAAATTAGTGAATATATTGTACCAACTGTTGCTTTAATTGACCCAAGGACAAAATGTACTTTTCCAATATCTTTGTCTGGTTTATTTAAGAGATAAATTGTTAGTTAATTCGCAACCACTTTTTTAATTTATAAGGTGTTTGTAATGGTTTTATATTTTTTTAAATAGTACTACATTTTAATCAAAGAATTAATTATATAAATAAATAAACAAAAAAATGAAATATATGATACATTGTTGTTGAAACTAAATTGTCTAGAAAACTTAGAATTAGAATTAGAATTAGAATTGGAAGATGTCATGATTAGTTAAAATATAAAAAAACAAAGAAAATCTGGTTTTTGCATCTTCTGCTGTGCTTTTGTTGGCAGGACCTAAAAATGAGCTCCATGTCCTTTCATTTGCCATTCTCTCTCTCTTTCATATAATTTGTTGCTTTTCATTTTGGCATCACACAGTATCAAAGAGAGAAAGAGAAAGCGGTTTTGCAGAAAATCCAAGTGAATTTAAGGAGCCACCACTGTTCCAACCAGCCCTTTCATTTTTGTAGTGCCTGTTTGGTTTTTCGTCTTTGCATTCACTGTTCCACACGAAAAAAAGCTCTTTCGTTCCATCTCTTTCTGTCTCGAGATTGGTGTGTGCAGCAAGATAAAGCTCTCACTCTCTCTCTCTCTCTCTCAGTAGCATCACTGCTCTTCTTTAAACTCTTGAAACCCTGTTCAAAGATTGGATTTTGAGGGGAGTTGAGGGAGCAACATCTGATGAAGGAGTGTGGAGGCTCTCTGGGGGAAGAGGGCAAAGAAGAAGAGGACTCTAAAAAGGTGTCTTTTTGAATCGAAGAGCGTTTTGGGTTTGTTGTTATGGCACTTTGTATGCAGAGAGATTCAGTATTGAACAGGCTCATGGATTGTGGCAAGTATGTGAGGTACACTCCCGAACAGGTGGAGGCTTTGGAGAGGGTGTATGCGGAGTGTCCCAAGCCTAGCTCTTCCAGAAGGCAACAACTCATTAGGGACTGCCCTATCCTTTCCAACATTGAACAAAAGCAGATCAAAGTGTGGTTCCAGAATCGCAGGTAGAGGAGATAAACAGTCGTTGTTTGTGTTTTTTTTTCTCTGATTGGCATTCTCCCTTCTTCCCTTTGTTCTTTTCATTTCTTTTCTTTTGTTGGGAATGCTCAAAGGTGGATTTTCAGCTTCTTTCTTAGTATACTTGCTCTTCAGTGAGTTTTTTTTGCCCTTTCTGCAAACTTGGGTGTCATAAGAGGTGTTTTGTTATTTGCATATTTTTTATTTTTTGTTTTTCCAAATGTGCTACGTGGGTTCAAATTTAGAGAAATATTCATTCTTGCCGTTTCGAAAAGCTTTGAGCATCCCTTTTGAAGGAAAGATGCACATGAAAAGTTACTCCATTTTTGCCATTTTACTTGTAGATATCCCAGTTGTGAAGATCGATCTTTTTTCATTCTTTTGTTCATAAAAAATGGCTTCTTTATTTCTTATTTTTAGCTGGTTAATGGGAGATAACGACATCTACTTGTTCATTTTTGTAGGTGAATTTTTCTCAACCGCTCTCTTCTGACCTCTATTGTTTTTGTTTTAGACCATCTCATGATGTTTCTGTAGAGGGTGCTTTAACAGAAATGTTCATATGATCATTTGGCTTTAGTTTTGGTATTGGTTATGGATAAGGCGAAGGAAAGTGACAACTGATTCTTATGACTTTTGCACTCTAGATTAATTATTTTTCACCATCAACTTTCTTTTTGTTTCATTTTTCTGTTTGTTTTCATTTCGGTAATAATTTTTATGGCAGAGAGAAATTTATGTCTTGCTGTACATTCTAAATTTTGTTGAACTACTTTTTGCCCTTGCATTAATTCTTTAAAATTAAAACGCATGCACACACATGTGAGTGTATGTATCATGTTTCCAACTTGTCATGTGCTATGACAAATTTAAGCAAAATGTTTTGATCTGATGGTTGGTTGGTATCCTAATTTAGATGCACTTCTCGTTGTTCTCATTTTACATGTCTTTGATTTGAGGACATGATAGCTTAGTAAGGGACCTGTCGGAATATATATTAGGAAACTTTAAAGAGTGAGTGAGTTTACGATGAATGACCATCATGCAATGTTGTTGTTGTATGGGAAAAATGACCTACTCTACTTGCTTACACTTGTCGATGTTCTTCTTTAGATGTCGCGAAAAGCAGAGGAAGGAGGCCTCTCGTCTTCAGACAGTGAATAGAAAGCTGTCGGCGATGAACAAGTTGTTAATGGAAGAAAATGACCGTCTGCAGAAGCAGGTCTCACAGTTGGTTTATGATAATGGATACATGAAACAACAAATACACACTGTTAGTAACTTTACCTTTGGGTGATTGCCCTTCTAAATTCTCATTCTGAATATTCATTGGTGTGCCATTCTATGCACACTAGTGTGTTTGTAGTGTACTGTTTCGTTGTTGCTGAAGAATATCATTTTGTGGTTTCTTAGCAGGCGTCTGCTACTACTACTGACAATAGCTGTGAGTCTGTGGTAGTGAGTGGTCAGAAGCAACAGCAAAACCCAAAAACTCAGCATCCCCAGTGGGATGCCAACAACCCAGCTGGGTAAGTTCTCCATGCATGCAAGCAAATTTGTTCAACTTACATTCATGAGTAGTTCCTAATTCTGTATTCTGCCAGTCTTTTTGCAATTGCTCAAGAGACCCTGGCAGCATTTCTTTCAAAAGCTACTGGAACTGCTGTCAACTGGGTTCAAATGATTGGGATGAAGGTGTGACCTACTCAATAACTCTTCATGGCCATAGCTTTCATAAATCGTATGTTTGTACACTTATGTTTTTTGCTTTTCATTCTTATGTAGCCTGGTCCGGATTCTATTGGAATCGTTGCTGTTTCCCCCAACTGTAGTGGGGTAGCAGCAAGAGCCTGTGGCCTTGTGAGCCTAGAGCCCACTAAGGTATTTAGCTTTAATCATAATCCATTTCTACTCAAGATTTATTTTCTTTGCTGAACAAAGAAACATTGCTTCATTGGCCTAATTGCATTCCAAATCATCTCAGGTTGCGGAGATTCTCAAAGATCGTCCATCATGGTATCGTGACTGTCGATGCCTCAATGTATTAAGCGTAGTCCCCACAGGGAATGGGGGCACAATAGAGCTCATGTACATGCAGGTCTAGTGGTTGTTTTATGCAAAAGAAAGTGGAATTGCATTTTAATGTACTTTTGAATCACTTCCTCTATTGTTCTGTTGATATTTTGAATTTGATTTTTATCAGACATATGCACCTACAACCTTGGCAGCTGCAAGAGACTTCTGGACTCTAAGATATACTTCAACATTGGAAGATGGAAGTCTTGTGGTACTAAACTGAGATGAATCTTGGTTTTGTTTTTCTTGATATAGGACGTGACTTCTTTCATAGGAAAAACTTGTCTTGACAAAACTGTTTATTTGTTATTTGCCTTGCAGATTTGTGAGAGGTCTTTGACTTCTTCAACGGGTGGCCCAACAGGGCCTCCTGCTTCAAACTTTGTAAGAGCTGAAGTGCTTCCTAGTGGCTATCTAATTAGACCCTGTGAGGGTGGTGGATCTATTATTCACATTGTTGATCACATTGATCTGGATGTAAGGACAATGATGCGGTTGAAATCAGTTTTGAATTTTTCATATCTTTGAACTCCATCTTTCTAGTATGTTANTAAATAGTACTACATTTTAATCAAAGAATTAATTATATAAATAAATAAACAAAAGAAATGAAATATATGATACATAGTTGTTGAAACTAAATTGTCTAGAAAACTTAGAATTAGAATTAGAATTAGAATTGGAAGATGTCATGATTAGTTAAAATATAAAAAAACAAAGAAAATCTGGTTTTTGCATCTTCTGCTGTGCTTTTGTTGGCAGGACCTAAAAATGAGCTCCATGTCCTTTCATTTGCCATTCTCTCTCTCTTTCATATAATTTGTTGCTTTTCATTTTGGCATCACACAGTATCAAAGAGAGAAAGAGAAAGCGGTTTTGCAGAAAATCCAAGTGAATTTAAGGAGCCACCACTGTTCCAACCAGCCCTTTCATTTTTGTAGTGCCTGTTTGGTTTTTCGTCTTTGCATTCACTGTTCCACACGAAAAAAAGCTCTTTCGTTCCATCTCTTTCTGTCTCGAGATTGGTGTGTGCAGCAAGATAAAGCTCTCACTCTCTCTCTCTCTCAGTAGCATCACTGCTCTTCTTTAAACTCTTGAAACCCTGTTCAAAGATTGGATTTTGAGGGGAGTTGAGGGAGCAACATCTGATGAAGGAGTGTGGAGGCTCTCTGGGGGAAGAGGGCAAAGAAGAAGAGGACTCTAAAAAGGTGTCTTTTTGAATCGAAGAGCGTTTTGGGTTTGTTGTTATGGCACTTTGTATGCAGAGAGATTCAGTATTGAACAGGCTCATGGATTGTGGCAAGTATGTGAGGTACACTCCCGAACAGGTGGAGGCTTTGGAGAGGGTGTATGCGGAGTGTCCCAAGCCTAGCTCTTCCAGAAGGCAACAACTCATTAGGGACTGCCCTATCCTTTCCAACATTGAACAAAAGCAGATCAAAGTGTGGTTCCAGAATCGCAGGTAGAGGAGATAAACAGTCGTTGTTTGTGTTTTTTTTTCTCTGATTGGCATTCTCCCTTCTTCCCTTTGTTCTTTTCATTTCTTTTCTTTTGTTGGGAATGCTCAAAGGTGGATTTTCAGCTTCTTTCTTAGTATACTTGCTCTTCAGTGAGTTTTTTTTGCCCTTTCTGCAAACTTGGGTGTCATAAGAGGTGTTTTGTAATTTGCATATTTTTTATTTTTTGTTTTTCCAAATGTGCTACGTGGGTTCAAATTTAGAGAAATATTCATTCTTGCCGTTTCGAAAAGCTTTGAGCATCCCTTTTGAAGGAAAGATGCACATGAAAAGTTACTCCATTTTTGCCATTTTACTTGTAGATATCCCAGTTGTGAAGATCGATCTTTTTTCATTCTTTTGTTCATAAAAAATGGCTTCTTTATTTCTTATTTTTAGCTGGTTAATGGGAGATAACGACATCTACTTGTTCATTTTTGTAGGTGAATTTTTCTCAACCGCTCTCTTCTGACCTCTATTGTTTTTGTTTTAGACCATCNTAGTGGTTGTTTTATGCAAAAGAAAGTGGAATTGCATTTTAATGTATGTACTTTTGAATCACTTCCTCTATTGTTCTGTTGATATTTTGAATTTGATTTTTATCAGACATATGCACCTACAACCTTGGCAGCTGCAAGAGACTTCTGGACTCTAAGATATACTTCAACATTGGAAGATGGAAGTCTTGTGGTACTAAACTGAGATGAATCTTGGTTTTGTTTTTCTTGATATAGGACGTGACTTCTTTCATAGGAAAAACTTGTCTTGACAAAACTGTTTATTTGTTATTTGCCTTGCAGATTTGTGAGAGGTCTTTGACTTCTTCAACGGGTGGCCCAACAGGGCCTCCTGCTTCAAACTTTGTAAGAGCTGAAGTGCTTCCTAGTGGCTATCTAATTAGACCCTGTGAGGGTGGTGGATCTATTATTCACATTGTTGATCACATTGATCTGGATGTAAGGACAATGATGCGGTTAAAATCAGTTTTGAATTTTTCATATCTTTGAACTCCATCTTTCTAGTATGTTAACTTGTTAATTGATGTAGGTTTGGAGTGTTCCTGAAGTACTGAGGCCCCTCTATGAATCTTCAAAATTCTTAGCTCAGAAATTGACCACTGCTGTGAGATTTCGTATAATTAACACTGATTTAAATGTTTAACTCTTTAAACATTTATGAATTAAAATTTTAAATTTATTGTACAGGCCTTGCGACATGTAAGACAAATTGCACAAGAATCAAGTGGAGAAGTTCATTATGGTGGGGGTCGTCAACCTGCTGTCTTGAGAACATTTAGTCAAAGGCTTTGCAAGTAAGGCATTTTGTATTTGGAGTCTGAGGTCGTTGTGTTGTTGGGTATTTGATTAATCACTCTGTCTTCATCAATTCTTATTGACGAATTATTTGTTTGTAATTTGATTCAGAGGGTTTAATGATGCTGTCAATGGGTTTGTGGATGATGGTTGGTCGCCAATTGGTAATGATGGGGTGGAAGATGTGACCATAGCCATAAACTCATCTCCCAACAAGTCTTTTGGTTCCCATTACAATACATCCATGCTTCCAACATTTGGAGGTGGGGTTCTTTGTGCCAAGGCATCAATGCTCCTGCAGGTATATGATAATCCCATATAAACTCACGCGAAATTATCATTTTTGTCTAAATTCAATCTTGTATCAATTCCAAGAACTCTTATGGAATTTGGATATGTATCTCCATTATACTAAATTTACATTAATGGTTTACAGAATGTTCCTCCTGCTTTGCTTGTTCGATTTTTGAGGGAACATCGTTCTGAGTGGGCTGATTATGGGGTTGATGCATACTCTGCTGCATGTCTCAAAGCTAGTCCTTATGCAGTTCCTTGTGCAAGACCTAGTGGCTTCCCAAGCAGCCAGGTCATTTTGCCTCTTGCTCATACTATTGAGCATGAAGAGGTATTGATCTTTCTTAAATCTATGATTGATAAACTTGTTTCTAAATTTCCCATTTATATTCTCATGCCACCCACTGCAATGATGCAGTTCTTGGAGGTAGTTCGAATTGAGGGTAATGCATTTCCCCCTGATGATGTAGCTTTGGCGTGTGATATGTATCTATTGCAGGTAAAGCCATTTTTTTTTATCTTATTTAAGCAGGAATTACTACTGTTTCTGTCCATGTTTTTTACTAATTATGCAATTTGATGTGACAGCTATGCAGTGGAGTTGATGAAAATGCAATTGGAGCATGCGCACAGCTTGTGTTTGCACCTATCGATGAGTCTTTTGCAGATGATGCTCTGTTACTGCCTTCTGGTTTCCGCATCATACCATTGGATCCTAAAACTGTATGATGATGCATTTGTTTCTTAAATGACTTGGTCTTGTAGTTATTTTCTTAAGTNTGATCTGATGGTTGGTTGGTATCCTAATTTAGATGCACTTCTCGTTGTTCTCATTTTACATGTCTTTGATTTGAGGACATGATAGCTTAGTAAGGGACCTGTCGGAATATATATTAGGAAACTTTAAAGAGTGAGTGAGTTTACGATGAATGACCATCATGCAATGTTGTTGTTGTATGGGAAAAATGACCTACTCTACTTGCTTACACTTGTCGATGTTCTTCTTTAGATGTCGCGAAAAGCAGAGGAAGGAGGCCTCTCGTCTTCAGACAGTGAATAGAAAGCTGTCGGCGATGAACAAGTTGTTAATGGAAGAAAATGACCGTCTGCAGAAGCAGGTCTCACAGTTGGTTTATGATAATGGATACATGAAACAACAAATACACACTGTTAGTAACTTTACCTTTGGGTGATTGCCCTTCTAAATTCTCATTCTGAATATTCATTGGTGTGCCATTCTATGCACACTAGTGTGTTTGTAGTATACTGTTTCGTTGTTGCTGAAGAATATCATTTTGTGGTTTCTTAGCAGGCGTCTGCTACTACTACTGACAATAGCTGTGAGTCTGTGGTAGTGAGTGGTCAGAAGCAACAGCAAAACCCAAAAACTCAGCATCCCCAGTGGGATGCCAACAACCCAGCTGGGTAAGTTCTCCATGCATGCAAGCAAATTTGTTCAACTTACATTCATGAGTAGTTCCTAATTCTGTATTCTGCCAGTCTTTTTGCAATTGCTCAAGAGACCCTGGCAGCATTTCTTTCAAAAGCTACTGGAACTGCTGTCAACTGGGTTCAAATGATTGGGATGAAGGTGTGACCTACTCAATAACTCTTCATGGCCATAGCTTTCATAAATCGTATGTTTGTACACTTATGTTTTTTGCTTTTCATTCTTATGTAGCCTGGTCCGGATTCTATTGGAATCGTTGCTGTTTCCCCCAACTGTAGTGGGGTAGCAGCAAGAGCCTGTGGCCTTGTGAGCCTAGAGCCCACTAAGGTATTTAGCTTTAATCATAATCCATTTCTACTCAAGATTTATTTTCTTTGCTGAACAAAGAAACATTGCTTCATTGGCCTAATTGCATTCCAAATCATCTCAGGTTGCGGAGATTCTCAAAGATCGTCCATCATGGTATCGTGACTGTCGATGCCTCAATGTATTAAGCGTAGTCCCCACAGGGAATGGGGGCACAATAGAGCTCATGTACATGCAGGTCTAGTGGTTGTTTTATGCAAAAGAAAGTGGAATTGCATTTTAATGTACTTTTGAATCACTTCCTCTATTGTTCTGTTGATATTTTGAATTTGATTTTTATCAGACATATGCACCTACAACCTTGGCAGCTGCAAGAGACTTCTGGACTCTAAGATATACTTCAACATTGGAAGATGGAAGTCTTGTGGTACTAAACTGAGATGAATCTTGGTTTTGTTTTTCTTGATATAGGACGTGACTTCTTTCATAGGAAAAACTTGTCTTGACAAAACTGTTTATTTGTTATTTGCCTTGCAGATTTGTGAGAGGTCTTTGACTTCTTCAACGGGTGGCCCAACAGGGCCTCCTGCTTCAAACTTTGTAAGAGCTGAAGTGCTTCCTAGTGGCTATCTAATTAGACCCTGTGAGGGTGGTGGATCTATTATTCACATTGTTGATCACATTGATCTGGATGTAAGGACAATGATGCGGTTAAAATCAGTTTTGAATTTTTCATATCTTTGAACTCCATCTTTCTAGTATGTTAACTTGTTAATTGATGTAGGTTTGGAGTGTTCCTGAAGTACTGAGGCCCCTCTATGAATCTTCAAAATTCTTAGCTCAGAAATTGACCACTGCTGTGAGATTTCGTATAATTAACACTGATTTAAATGTTTAACTCTTTAAACATTTATGAATTAAAATTTTAAATTTATTGTACAGGCCTTGCGACATGTAAGACAAATTGCACAAGAATCAAGTGGAGAAGTTCATTATGGTGGGGGTCGTCAACCTGCTGTCTTGAGAACATTTAGTCAAAGGCTTTGCAAGTAAGGCATTTTGTATTTGGAGTCTGAGGTCGTTGTGTTGTTGGGTATTTGATTAATCACTCTGTCTTCATCAATTCTTATTGACGAATTATTTGTTTGTAATTTGATTCAGAGGGTTTAATGATGCTGTCAATGGGTTTGTGGATGATGGTTGGTCGCCAATTGGTAATGATGGGGTGGAAGATGTGACCATAGCCATAAACTCATCTCCCAACAAGTCTTTTGGTTCCCATTACAATACATCCATGCTTCCAACATTTGGAGGTGGGGTTCTTTGTGCCAAGGCATCAATGCTCCTGCAGGTATATGATAATCCCATATAAACTCACGCGAAATTATCATTTTTGTCTAAATTCAATCTTGTATCAATTCCAAGAACTCTTCTGGAATTTGGATATGTATCTCCATTATACTAAATTTACATTAATGGTTTGCAGAATGTTCCTCCTGCTTTGCTTGTTCGATTTTTGAGGGAACATCGTTCTGAGTGGGCTGATTATGGGGTTGATGCATACTCTGCTGCATGTCTCAAAGCTAGTCCTTATGCAGTTCCTTGTGCAAGACCTAGTGGCTTCCCAAGCAGCCAGGTCATTTTGCCTCTTGCTCATACTATTGAGCATGAAGAGGTATTGATCTTTCTTAAATCTATGATTGATAAACTTGTTTCTAGATTTCCCATTTATATTCTCATGCCACCCACTGCAATGATGCAGTTCTTGGAGGTAGTTCGAATTGAGGGTAATGCATTTCCCCCTGATGATGTAGCTTTGGCGTGTGATATGTATCTATTGCAGGTAAAGCCATTTTTTTTTATCTTATTTAAGCAGGAATTACTACTGTTTCTGTCCATGTTTTTTACTAATTATGCAATTTGATGTGACAGCTATGCAGTGGAGTTGATGAAAATGCAATTGGAGCATGCGCACAGCTTGTGTTTGCACCTATCGATGAGTCTTTTGCAGATGATGCTCTGTTACTGCCTTCTGGTTTCCGCATCATACCATTGGATCCTAAAACTGTATGATGATGCATTTGTTTCTTAAATGACTTGGTCTTGTAGTTATTTTCTTAAGTAGCTTTTTGAAGGGACTCATGAACATGAACATGTTTTGTCTTACACATGAACATGTTTCGTCTAACATGATTACGTGTTTCTGAATATTTGTTGATTTCAGGATGGTCCAGCTTCAACTAGGACACTGGATTTGGCATCAGCACTAGACATAGGATCTGGTAATGCTCGTCCTGCTGGTGAAACTGATCTGAATAACTACAACCTTAGGTCAGTCCTCACAATTGCATTCCAGTTTACTTTTGAGAACCATTTGCGGGACAATGTGGCTGTCATGGCTCGCCAATATGTGCGCAATGTTGTAAGATCAGTTCAGAGGGTTGCCATGGCAATTGCACCCTCTCGGCTCAGTACAGAGTTAGGGCCAAAGTCACTTACTGGTCCACCAGAGGCTCTTACCTTGGCAAGATGGATCTACAGAAGCTACAGGTCTAATTTTCCTATGCTTCGTTTGATTTTCTTGTCTTGATTAGTCTTCAGGATCAGCAAAAGTACACCTAAAAATGTGATAAAATTTATGAATTAGCCGTGTTCTGTTATTGTGTGGAAAAGGCTTATTTTGAGATAAATTAAACTCATTTGACTGGTCTGATGCAATACAGATTGTTTCTTTCAGGCTTCACACCTGCACAGACCTTTTCAGAGTTGAGTCCACATCTGGTGATGCAATCTTGAAGCAACTTTGGCACCATTCAGATGCAATATTATGCTGTTCTGTAAAAACTAATGTAATCACTCTCTGCCTCCTTATTTAATATCTTTCTTCAGGAAGAACTTGTCTTGAACTCAACAAACTCCATTAATCATGCAGGCATCTCCAGTTTTCACCTTTGCCAACCAAGCTGGACTTGATATGCTTGAAACCACTCTTGTTGCTCTTCAAGACATAATGCTGGATAAAGTTCTTGATGAATCTGGCAGGAAGCTTCTCTGCATCGAGTTCTCCAAGATAATGCAACAGGTAATCAACCCCTAGTAAACTACTTGTCGGTATATTCCTTTTTATTCTTATAATTTGTGCTTATCTGATGATGCTTATTTTTTTTTCATTTCAGGGGTTTGCATATCTTCCAGCTGGAATATGTGTATCAAGTATGAATCGACCAGTGTCCTATGAGCAGGCCATTGCATGCAAAGTTTTGGATGATAATGATTCCAATCACTGCCTTGCCTTTGTGTTCGTGAACTGGTCTTTTGTCTAACGGGAACAGACTATCATTCAGATACTTATATTATTACATCTACTAATTTATGTCAACTACTGTACTCAGATATAGTCACAACAACGTAGTATCTAATGTCTGGATTTCATCAACACTTGGTTTTATCTGCCATTGATATCTGCATTTGGTTATTAATTCAACTCAATGGCATTATGATTTATGTACACAACTTCTATGAATCATTTCATACAATCTCTCTCTCTCTCTCTCTCTCTCTCTCT
>NW_025906324.1:0-25288 GCF_018835915.1 Vigna umbellata | reverse complement strand
GAATTACTACTGTTTCTGTCCATGTTTTTTACTAATTATGCAATTTGATGTGACAGCTATGCAGTGGAGTTGATGAAAATGCAATTGGAGCATGCGCACAGCTTGTGTTTGCACCTATCGATGAGTCTTTTGCAGATGATGCTCTGTTACTGCCTTCTGGTTTCCGCATCATACCATTGGATCCTAAAACTGTATGATGATGCATTTGTTTCTTAAATGACTTGGTCTTGTAGTTATTTTCTTAAGTAGCTTTTTGAAGGGACTCATGAACATGAACATGTTTTGTCTTACACATGAACATGTTTCGTCTAACATGATTACGTGTTTCTGAATATTTGTTGATTTCAGGATGGTCCAGCTTCAACTAGGACACTGGATTTGGCATCAGCACTAGACATAGGATCTGGTAATGCTCGTCCTGCTGGTGAAACTGATCTGAATAACTACAACCTTAGGTCAGTCCTCACAATTGCATTCCAGTTTACTTTTGAGAACCATTTGCGGGACAATGTGGCTGTCATGGCTCGCCAATATGTGCGCAATGTTGTAAGATCAGTTCAGAGGGTTGCCATGGCAATTGCACCCTCTCGGCTCAGTACAGAGTTAGGGCCAAAGTCACTTACTGGTCCACCAGAGGCTCTTACCTTGGCAAGATGGATCTACAGAAGCTACAGGTCTAATTTTCCTATGCTTCATTTGATTTTCTTGTCTTGATTAGTCTTCAGGATCAGCAAAAGTACACCTAAAAATGTGATAAAATTTATGAATTAACCGTGTTCTGTTATTGTATGGAAAAGGCTTATTTTGAGATAAATTAAACTCATTTGACTGGTCTGATGCAATAAAGATTGTTTCTTTCAGGCTTCACACCTGCACAGACCTTTTCAGAGTTGAGTCCACATCTGGTGATGCAATCTTGAAGCAACTTTGGCACCATTCAGATGCAATATTATGCTGTTCTGTAAAAACTAATGTAATCACTCTCTGCCTCCTTATTTAATATCTTTCTTCAGGAAGAACTTGTCTTGAACTCAACAAACTCCATTAATCATGCAGGCATCTCCAGTTTTCACCTTTGCCAACCAAGCTGGACTTGATATGCTTGAAACCACTCTTGTTGCTCTTCAAGACATAATGCTGGATAAAGTTCTTGATGAATCTGGCAGGAAGCTTCTCTGCATCGAGTTCTCCAAGATAATGCAACAGGTAATCAACCCCTAGTAAACTACTTGTCAGTATATTCCTTTTTATTCTTATAATTTGTGCTTATCTGATGATGCTTATTTTTTTTTCATTTCAGGGGTTTGCATATCTTCCAGCTGGAATATGTGTATCAAGTATGAATCGACCAGTGTCCTATGAGCAGGCCATTGCATGCAAAGTTTTGGATGATAATGATTCCAATCACTGCCTTGCCTTTGTGTTCGTGAACTGGTCTTTTGTCTAACGGGAACAGACTATCATTCAGATAATTATATTATTACATCTACTAATTTATGTCAACTACTGTACTCAGATATAGTCACAACAACGAAGTATCTAATGTCTGGATTTCATCAACACTTGGTTTTATCTGCCATTGATATCTGCATTTGGTTATTAATTCAACTCAATGGCATTATGATTTATGTACACAACTTCTATGAATCATTTCATACAATCTCTCTCTCTCTCTCTCTCTCTCTCTCTCTCTCATACACATATGTGGGATAATATTTTATTTTTAAACAGCTTTTACAAGTAATAAGATACATGTTTAGTAAATTTCGTAAATATAATGTAGTTTGAGTAAAAGCATGACCGAAAAGGAGGTATTGCATTGTTATGATTGTGTTTTACTTGTTTGTGAAGTGTGCCTTTGTCTCAACAGAAATCAATGTTATGAGTGAGGTCTTATAAGGAATGTTTTATAACCAACTTTCCATCATTTTATGGTTTGTGTTTCTATTATAAGTATCCCACTAAATCCACTTTTCTCTCACTATTCTTTTTCTAGACAATTGATGTGAACCCACTTGAACAAGATTCTTTAGAGACCTAGAACTATATTTATTAAAATTTAATTATTTTTCTATGATATTTTCCCCTAGAATTAATAATGTGTAAAACTAATTGAAATCTAAATGTAATTTGATAAAAGTAACCACAACTACACTGTAAAAGTGAATTGCTTATAACTCTTAAAGCATGTATTTCAATTGCTCTTTAATTTAGTTTTATTCAAGAATAATTTAACTTTTAAAACTAAATTAAAATAAGAGTTCAATTCAATTTTTTAAACGATTTATTTTTTATGCAATTTACCCATTTGTTTCAGTCAAAATAAATAAAAGTTAGAAATCTTTTCATCACTTTGGTTAACTTATTACAAAATGTACATGCACTTTTTTTTTCTCATACTATTTTTACAATTTAGATAACACAATTGTTCATATAGAATCCTCCCATAATCTTGAATTTGACTCATGAAATTGTGGAGGCAATAGAATCCTCCCATAATCTTGCAAATTACCACATTTGTCTTAAAATTTTGAAAATTAAAATTAAAAACTAAGTGAGATAATAAAAATGACAGCATAACCTAATTAATTGATATGGACAAAAAGAAGAAGAGAAATTTAAGGTGTATAGGTATCATTATTACTCTTATCTATGTAGTCAAATCAAGACTGTGAAATTCTGAGCATATGATATCCAATTCACGCCAAAATTCATGATTTTACCTTTATTTCAATAATTACCACAGCATGGGCATTACCATTTTCGAACTAAACTTTCCACAACACTACATACAGAGAGTATAGACATTTAGGTAACTCCAATTTCTCACTCATCATGCTCATGCTTTTCTTGTCTTTTTCTTATCTTTTTTATTTATTTAGATGCTGCAATTTTTTTCCTATTTTTTATTTAAATGTTGCTAATTCACTTATACATGTTTAATATTTTTATGTTTAGAATTTTGTAGATCCTGTAAGTAAATAAATTAAATTAAAATATTTAACTCATTGATAAATTATTATATTAAAACTTTCTTTACTTATTGTTATTGTATACTTTCTATATATATATATGCATAGATTTGAGAGAGGTTGAAAATGGTTGTGTTGCAGGTTTGCATGGAGGTTTCAAAAGACTTATGAAAAGAAATGAAAGCAGTGGAGAAGAAGAGATGTAATAGTGTGGGGTAGGATGCTTCTCTTGTGCTGTCTCATCATTTCTCTACTTTTTCACTGTTTTCAAGACTTTTCTCAAGTCAATTCTATTGCTCCAATATCTACTGATATTTATTTTTAAAATAATTTTATATGTGTTTATAAATTCAACCTAGGAGTAATTTAAATATATATTTTTAAATTTTGAAAACGGTTTTTAAAGAATAAAATTGTAATAAAAGTTTTAGATTTTATAGTGGATAATATTTTAGATGGCATAAATCCTTCTTATATTTCGTGAGCGAATTCAAGATGAAAATATTAATTTAAAGAAGAATTGTTTTTAAGATAAAACTTATCTTTCATTTTTTTTTTCAGAGCTTATCATTTAAATTATAATGGAGAATGCTCCAATTTTATTTAATCAAAATCGTTTATAAAATAAGTTTTTTTCTATCTCTTTTTAGAGTTAAATAGTGTGTTTTTGGTTGAGTCGCATGTGACTTAATGCAACTCAAATTGTTATTTCCCTTGTTGATAATTTTAGAAGTAGATTTTATGTTTTATGTGAAAATAGATTCAGATGTGGATTTAAGTTGTTGAAAAAATATTTTTAATTACACATTAAGAAGATCCTAAAAGAAACTAGAAATTCAGATGTTTGTGTATAATTGCATGAATTACTAAAAAATAATTGATCTAGGTATATCACGAAAAAAGAATTTATAAAATTAAAAATAAAATTATTATTTATTTAATTTTCTAAATTTTTCAGTTATATTTATAATTTATAATTTTTAAATTTTCTTTTTCATATAATATTATAAAATTCAATTAGACGTATTTAAATCTTAAATCTTGTCATATATTTGTTGTAAACTTTTTTTCTCAAATTCTTCTCATGTATCAACCATCAAAGAATCAGGTAGACAAATATTTGAAAGAAAGTTTCTCGTGTAGACAAATTTCTCAAAGAGCAGTATCAGGCCATTCTAGCAGTAACAATAGAACTTCTGTTTTCTTTGAATTAATTCATGTAGACATATGGGTTCTAGTTGCTCATTCATCTTATAAATATTTTCTAACCATAGATTCTCCCCAAGATTAAGATGGAATCGACTTCTCTTTCAGCATACTTCTCACCATAGAGCACAACATGTTCAGAAAATATCATTCATATTAATCAAATACTTATATAATATAAAAAAGAATTGCATAACTACTGCCATAGAGGTTGTAAAAGAAAAAACAAATATGAGGAAAATGTAACGTAATATTATTTTATTGAATGAATATAATTGCAAATTTCAAATAAACAAACAATGTTATTATATTTATACATGTTGACTTTATGTATTATAATTGCAATATCACCATATTAAATTAGTTATTGTCGCTTGTGATATTTGATTATGGATTCCTCATATATGAAGATTTAAAGTTGGTGTTCCTATTCTTCAAAATGGTAAAATATAATGATTTCACTTGATCCATGGGAGTTTTATGCTATATTGAATAGACATTGAAATTTAATATGCTCACGGCTAAAAATTTGTTCCCTTCATCTACTGTGTCTAAGATTTAATATTCTTTTTATATAAACTTAAAAACAACATATTATATATATATATATATATATATATATATATATATATACACTTTTCAATACATATGTTATTTTTTTAAAATAGATAAATAATTTTAAGACAAATGGGAAAAAAAATGTGCTTCAAAGTGATAATATTATTAATTTAATATTTTAGATAATTAAACCTACATTTGTTGTCTCATGAATTGTTGAATGAAGGAAACATTGTATCTTATAAAATGATGGTTTAAACATTCGATTCGATCTCATATTTATTCTAAAAATTTAATTAGATCATTAGATTTTAAGTAGTTTTAATTGGATTTTTTTTAAATATATAACAAATAGGTTCAAATTTTTTTCACTGTCTAAATGATTAATAATAGAGTATAGTAAATATGGTGATATGAATTTTTTTATTACTTGAAATTTAATTATTGTTATTTGCAAAGCTTTCTTAGCAGAAAAAAAAAGGATTTCAATAAGATCAAAGTTGAGGACAACAAACATCTGTTTTTTCGGAGTGGAATGAACCTTAATGTTTTCCCAATGCTCGAAAGGAACAACAGAAGAAAAGGTTGTCTAACCAACTATGTGATTTTGATTGCCTTTCAATGTAATTCCTCTTCAAGGGATGTTTATTACTTTGAGGATCGTAGGTACGTAAATCCCTTCTTCTCTTTCAATTATCCATTTACCTAATTTATACCCCCTTTCACTGAGCTTTGAGACTAGGGTTTTCCAATATTGAAATTGAAAGAAGTGTGTAACATCAAGTATTTTAAATTTTAAGATTTTTATTAAAAAAAACTATTTCGCGGATTGATCATGTTTATATCAAAAGAGAGCTTATGGCAATTAATGATGGATGAATAAACAAGTTTTGTGATTGCTTTTTTTTTTAATGGAATCTCAAAATGACTTTATAACTCGATCGTGTTTTGCTTTCAAAGTTTCTGCTCATTCTATAGCCTGTTATTATTATTATTTTTGTGTGTGCGCGCGAGCGCGCATGTACCAATTATGTAAAAATGTACAGTTTAGTAAGCAGACAATCTTTACCATTTGTTAGAATGAATAAATTTCATCTTACCGATATCAACTCTAAAAATTTAGTAAAATAAAATCAGTGTAAATTTTCAATGTTAATCAAGATATGGACCAATTTTATATAATAAAAAAAAACGAGAGAATTTATCGGCAATATATACTTATTTGTTTATTAATTATTAGTAAAATCATTTTTCTTACAGCAAAATTAGCAATATTTATCCTATCCTATGTCTAGCATATACTTGAAACTAAAAAACTCCATGGATTTTCATAATCAATGACGGGAGTATTCTTAAATATATGTTCACTTTTAAGGCTATAAGAGAACAGAGATTTTAGTTAGTTACACACTTGAAGGTAAAATATTCTATGCCAAACATTAATACCAGAACACTGAAAATCACTTCTGTCACTATGAATCAAACCACACCATCTGAATATTTACTTCATGCATGAGGGATGTTTCATCCTACAATTCAATTTTGTACCAATTGCCCAAGTGAAGAAAACTACACCAAGCTTTTAAATCTTCAAACTCCTTCTCCAAAGGATGTTAACAGTACAAAGAGAACAAGTGTATACATAAAGTTCAGGTTAATACCAGAAAATAGAAAGGCTGCAAGTCCAAATACGTAAACTTAAATTGCAAGGAATAAACTACAAAAACAAATGTAACTCAGAACTAATGAAAATTGTGACCTTGTGCGAGATCACTTCCCTTCTGCATTGTCGGCATCAGCTGCAGGATCTGCAATGGCGTTACCAGCTTCCGACTTTGTTGTTTCATCAACCCTCCTACCAGAGTCATCCTCTAATTCATCATCCATCATGTCATCCTCCCCCACATTTATATCTTCCACATCATCATCATCTTCATTATTGTTTCCATCTGGGATCTTTCTTTTCTTGGGACCATGCTCCAGCCTGTGTGTATCCAACTCTTTGTCCATAGTCTCCTGTAAATTCTGGTCATTATTCGCTTTCCTTGCGTTCCGTGCATTATGCCATCTCTCCAATTCCTTCTCAACATTGGAAAGGTACTGCTCCCCAATCTGTTTCTGGTACTCAGACACTTCCTCTCTTCTTGCATTCTTCCATTCTAGGAATGCCTGCAGATTGAAAAGGGTATACATATTACCAAGAAAAAATAATGTTATAAAATGCCATAATCCTGAATCTAGTGTGGTAGTGAGCAAGCACTCGTAAGCACCAATTTAACAACAAAAAATAACATCATAGAGTTCAAAAACGATGTTTTAAGATGAAGACCAAGAGAAATCGAATGTCTAAATTTAGCAACCTCTTCTCTGCGCTTCTCAAGTGACGTTGGATCTTCATCCAAGGGCTTGTTAGGCAAATAGTAGATTGGAGGTTCTGCTTTAGTCCTAAAAACATACAGGCAACAATCAATCAAAGAAGTACGAAAAAGTTCAAATAAAAACTATCACATGTCTACCTAAAATCCTGCAATTGGCAGGAAACATCCAGTCATCAAGTTGAGTCAACATTACAATGCACATGAATAGAAACTTATCTTCGTCTGAATAAAATGTGAATATGGACACTTTTGGACCAAAATTAAAAATAACCTGCATAGTATACATGATTTGATGTCAGATATAACTAGACCAGATAGGAAGATACTACATGATATAGACTCATGCCTCATTAGTTTACAATTGAATAGGACAAACCTTATAAAATTGCTTAGTCTTTTATGATGCTCACTCCAGCGAAGAAACAGCAACTCCAATTTCTTTTCTTCTGTCTTAGCAGCCACACGAGCCCTAAGGGTNCGAAAAAAGAATTTATAAAATTAAAAATAAAATTATTATTTATTTAATTTTCTAAATTTTTCAGTTATATTTATAATTTATAATTTATAATTTTTAAATTTTCTTTTTCATATAATATTATAAAATTCAATTAGACGTATTTAAATCTTAAATCTTGTCATATATTTGTTGTAAACTTTTTTTCTCAAATTCTTCTCATGTATCAACCATCAAAGAATCAGGTAGACAAATATTTGAAAGAAAGTTTCTCGTGTAGACAAATTTCTCAAAGAGCAGTATCAGGCCATTCTAGCAGTAACAATAGAACTTCTGTTTTCTTTGAATTAATTCATGTAGACATATGGGTTCTAGTTGCTCATTCATCTTATAAATATTTTCTAACCATAGATTCTCCCCAAGATTAAGATGGAATCGACTTCTCTTTCAGCATACTTCTCACCATAGAGCACAACATGTTCAGAAAATATCATTCATATTAATCAAATACTTATATAATATAAAAAAGAATTGCATAACTACTGCCATAGAGGTTGTAAAAGAAAAAACAAATATGAGGAAAATGTAACGTAATATTATTTTATTGAATGAATATAATTGCAAATTTCAAATAAACAAACAATGTTATTATATTTATACATGTTGACTTTATGTATTATAATTGCAATATCACCATATTAAATTAGTTATTGTCGCTTGTGATATTTGATTATGGATTCCTCATATATGAAGATTTAAAGTTGGTGTTCCTATTCTTCAAAATGGTAAAATATAATGATTTCACTTGATCCATGGGAGTTTTATGCTATATTGAATAGACATTGAAATTTAATATGCTCACGGCTAAAAATTTGTTCCCTTCATCTACTGTGTCTAAGATTTAATATTCTTTTTATATAAACTTAAAAACAACATATTATATATATATATATATATATATATATATATATACACTTTTCAATACATATGTTATTTTTTTAAAATAGATAAATAATTTTAAGACAAATGGGAAAAAAAATGTGCTTCAAAGTGATAATATTATTAATTTAATATTTTAGATAATTAAACCTACATTTGTTGTCTCATGAATTGTTGAATGAAGGAAACATTGTATCTTATAAAATGATGGTTTAAACATTCGATTCGATCTCATATTTATTCTAAAAATTTAATTAGATCATTAGATTTTAAGTAGTTTTAATTGGATTTTTTTTAAATATATAACAAATAGGTTCAAATATTTATCACTGTCTAAATGATTAATAATAGAGTATAGTAAATATGGTGATATGAATTTTTTTATTACTTGAAATTTAATTATTGTTATTTGCAAAGCTTTCTTAGCAGAAAAAAAAAAGGATTTCAATAAGATCAAAGTTGAGGACAACAAACATCTGTTTTTTCGGAGTGGAATGAACCTTAATGTTTTCCCAATGCTCGAAAGGAACAACAGAAGAAAAGGTTGTCTAACCAACTATGTGATTTTGATTGCCTTTCAATGTAATTCCTCTTCAAGGGATGTTTATTACTTTGAGGATCGTAGGTACGTAAATCCCTTCTTCTCTTTCAATTATCCATTTACCTAATTTATACCCCCTTTCACTGAGCTTTGAGACTAGGGTTTTCCAATATTGAAATTGAAAGAAGTGTGTAACATCAAGTATTTTAAATTTTAAGATTTTTATTAAAAAAAACTATTTCGCGGATTGATCATGTTTATATCAAAAGAGAGCTTATGGCAATTAATGATGGATGAATAAACAAGTTTTGTGATTGCTTTTTTTTTTAATGGAATCTCAAAATGACTTTATAACTCGATCGTGTTTTGCTTTCAAAGTTTCTGCTCATTCTATAGCCTGTTATTATTATTATTTTTGTGTGTGCGCGCGAGCGCGCATGTACCAATTATGTAAAAATGTACAGTTTAGTAAGCAGACAATCTTTACCATTTGTTAGAATGAATAAATTTCATCTTACCGATATCAACTCTAAAAATTTAGTAAAATAAAATCAGTGTAAATTTTCAATGTTAATCAAGATATGGACCAATTTTATATAATAAAAAAAAACGAGAGAATTTATCGGCAATATATACTTATTTGTTTATTAATTATTAGTAAAATCATTTTTCTTACAGCAAAATTAGCAATATTTATCCTATCCTATGTCTAGCATATACTTGAAACTAAAAAACTCCATGGATTTTCATAATCAATGACGGGAGTATTCTTAAATATATGTTCACTTTTAAGGCTATAAGAGAACAGAGATTTTAGTTAGTTACAAACTTGAAGGTAAAATATTCTATGCCAAACATTAATACCAGAACACTGAAAATCACTTCTGTCACTATGAATCAAACCACACCATCTGAATATTTACTTCATGCATGAGGGATGTTTCATCCTACAATTCAATTTTGTACCAATTGCCCAAGTGAAGAAAACTACACCAAGCTTTTAAATCTTCAAACTCCTTCTCCAAAGGATGTTAACAGTACAAAGAGAACAAGTGTATAAATAAAGTTCAGGTTAATACCAGAAAATAGAAAGGCTGCAAGTCCAAATACGTAAACTTAAATTGCAAGGAATAAACTACAAAAACAAATGTAACTCAGAACTAATGAAAATTGTGACCTTGTGCGAGATCACTTCCCTTCTGCATTGTCGGCATCAGCTGCAGGATCTGCAATGGCGTTACCAGCTTCCGACTTTGTTGTTTCATCAACCCTCCTACCAGAGTCATCCTCTAATTCATCATCCATCATGTCATCCTCCCCCACATTTATATCTTCCACATCATCATCATCTTCATTATTGTTTCCATCTGGGATCTTTCTTTTCTTGGGACCATGCTCCAGCCTGTGTGTATCCAACTCTTTGTCCATAGTCTCCTGTAAATTCTGGTCATTATTCGCTTTCCTTGCGTTCCGTGCATTATGCCATCTCTCCAATTCCTTCTCAACATTGGAAAGGTACTGCTCCCCAATCTGTTTCTGGTACTCAGACACTTCCTCTCTTCTTGCATTCTTCCATTCTAGGAATGCCTGCAGATTGAAAAGGGTATACATATTACCAAGAAAAAATAATGTTATAAAATACCATAATCCTGAATCTAGTGTGGTAGTGAGCAAGCACTCGTAAGCACCAATTTAACAACAAAAAATAACATCATAGAGTTCAAAAACGATGTTTTAAGATGAAGACCAAGAGAAATCGAATGTCTAAATTTAGCAACCTCTTCTCTGCGCTTCTCAAGTGACGTTGGATCTTCATCCAAGGGCTTGTTAGGCAAATAGTAGATTGGAGGTTCTGCTTTAGTCCTAAAAACATACAGGCAACAATCAATCAAAGAAGTACGAAAAAGTTCAAATAAAAACTATCACATGTCTACCTAAAATCCTGCAATTGGCAGGAAACATCCAGTCATCAAGTTGAGTCAACATTACAATGCACATGAATAGAAACTTATCTTCGTCTGAATAAAATGTGAATATGGACACTTTTGGACCAAAATTAAAAATAACCTGCATAGTATACATGATTTGATGTCAGATATAACTAGACCAGATAGGAAGATACTACATGATATAGACTCATGCCTCATTAGTTTACAATTGAATAGGACAAACCTTATAAAATTGCTTAGTCTTTTATGATGCTCACTCCAGCGAAGAAACAGCAACTCCAATTTCTTTTCTTCTGTCTTAGCAGCCACACGAGCCCTAAGGGTCTGATGAGAATAAAAGAAATAATATATTTGTTAGTGAGGATCAACATGGAACTTGTTGACTATTATGAATAGCAAAGTAATAGTTATCATCGAAAGCCAACCAAGTCTCTCCTTCGTTTTTCAGCAATCTGTTCACGCTCTTCTTTCCTAAGCCTTTCACTTTCTTCTCGTGCCCTTTGCTCTGCCTAGGAAATAATTTCAAGGTATATGAGATTATTCTGAAGCTTTGGATTCTATTATAAGAGCGAGAGAAGACAAAGCGGCAAGAAAAATTCAGTGATTGACATGCTGCTCAGACAGCTTGAAATCGTCATAACATAAAGTATTGCATTGAAACAACCCTCATATAATTATATGATGGCACATTGCACCCACAATCTAGTCACTGATTCACTACTTCGTTAATTTTATCCTTGGTCAACTAAATTGGAACAATCAATAACTCTGGCTACATTTTCAGGTACATATCACAGTCACATGAATGTACACGTTGCCATTAAAAGAAGTTGTAACAGCCTTTTTTGGGACTTTGGACCATATAAAACTTGTCCATTCAATTGCCAGGCATTACAATCCCAGCCGCTAGTCATCTGAGCATCATACACTGTCACTAACCACTAAGATTGATGGCAAATTTGGTTAGGCTGGGTGAAAAATTGATGTAATGTCAATAGATTAAGGAGGGAAACAGCAACTAGGTCCGATAATCTGAAGTGGCCAACGGCAACATTAATTTCAAGCATGACAGAGATAAAGAGAAAACTTAATAAAGAGCATTATTTAAACTTGACTTACATATGATCACACCTACATATGCCGTGGTTACCGATGCAAGGAATTGACTTAATAAAAGATAAATATTTATTTCTATGTCTTATATTAACACATGAACACACTTAGATGTTGCGGCTATCAATGCAAGGCAGTGGCTTAATGAAAGATGAAAACATAACAAAACCTAGTTGACAGCATAAAAAATCTATATATTAGGAACATTCAAAATGATTATTTATCTAAAATAAAAAGATCTAAAAATATTCATTCATCAAAATGTTTCAGTAAGTATCTTATAAAATATCAAATCATATTGCTATTAACAAAGGTGATAGTCACAATTTATCCAGAGGTATAGTTCAAAATTATACATAACCTTGTAAACAAGATAGGCTCACTGAATTTTTTTTCAAGGCCGTTATTATATTTATAGACAGTGATGACATTGGGTACTGCAAAGAACTTACTCTTTGCAAGGAATTGGATCTTCGCATATATGCCTCTGTTCCGGAGAGTTGCATGTCCTCCTTTCGGAATTTCTGAAATAGTTCAGAATAAAGGACATGTAAAATATAGAAATAATAATATAAACAAATGGAGTTGATGAATAAATCAGAGAAACATGCTTACATGACAGAAAAACACTCGTACGAACGTTAAAAGTGACATTAAAACAGTGTGAGACAGAAAATTCAAGTTAAAAGCATTTTTTGAGAGAATGCGATGAGTAAGAGAATTTAAATGTGCACAATAAATAAACTACATATTTGAGCTTATAGAGATGTCCTAAAACCTAGCAACTAATTTAACATATACCTCCAGAGTTCCCAGAAGCTGGCCCAACATTCTTTTATTCCTATTAACCAAACTGGGATCCTCATTCTTTGGCAGTACCCTTGGAACATGTTCCGCGGGGATATCAGAAACCTGGCATGGACAACCGGCTAAAGTTTTAGATATACAACTTTAAACCAACAATCACATGGAAGATAACACATTTCTCTTTACCACCTTGGAAGTTCTTTGATTGCCATCTCTCTTAGACCATCCACTTTGGTGAGAATTGAAAAGGTTCCTATCACTCTGGACCACTGCACCGGTCCCATTCACACCTTCAATAGCTGAATCCTTTTCCTTTCCATCCTGTCCTGCATCAGCATCTTCAGGCAACTCACCATCATCAACCTTCATTCCCAAATACAGCTTTAGTTAAAAACACATCCTATATTTCCCCTTGTGGGAGAAGGATGTACAGGGGGAGGCCCACCACAACAATGTTTTTCCCTGAGCTAACACCACAGGCGAATTTTGAAGCAACACACCCACCCCATTTCTCACATTATAAACAATCGAATATGGGAATATAAAGCCCCGAAAAGACAAGAGAGGAAAAAAAAACTTAAAAATCAAAGTGCCAAGCAGACACAACTAGATTCAAGAAATAAGTAACAACACCTTAACCACAGTGGATGAAAGCCGACGTTTCGCAGGAGGTTGATCTTCGGAATCATTCCTGTCTCCCTGAACAGTAAATTAAAAGTATCAATACAATTAAATCTAACACCATGATATTAATCTACTCAAATCCAACACTGACAAGAATGAAGAAATTGGGAAATAACCCTAATGAGAGAGTGAAGAGAGGGAATTCAGAAATACTAACAGGGCGAATGAAGGGTCTTTGGCGAACACCGCCGTTAGTTCGAAGAGCAGGCCCCGCTAAGGCACCTCTGCGAAGACCTCGAGGATCTCGAAGCCTCTCCGTAATCTACAAAATCAACAAACATTAGAAAGAATCCAACACATTTAAGATATCCGTGTAAAGAGAGGAAGAAAACCTCGCGTTGTTGGCGAAGAAGCTCATCGATCTCGCTGCGGAGTACCTCCTCCGTCTTCTCCACCGCCGTGCTCCCCATCGGCGTCAGCACTGCACTGCCCGGCTATCGCCGTATATTACCTGACAAAAACCCTTGCTCTCACTAGACCTTGTTTCCTTACCCACCAGAAAAAACCCTTTTCTAAGCTAATCCTTTTTTCTTTCAATAATTACTTTATTTTTCTTATTTATAAAATGCCCTTGTTTTTAATATGCTTTTCTTTACTCGGTTCCGTTTTGGTTTAACCGTGTTAAGTTAATTTTTATTTTTTTTTAAGTTTTAATTCTATCTTAACTTTTGAAAAAATATTTTAATTAAGTTATTTTAAAAAAAGAAATTATTAGCATGTCATGTATTAATTTATAGTTTCTTTTAAGTTTTTTAATTTTTTAATTTTATTTTTATAAAAGAAATTATCATTCCATACCAAGTCCTTCACTTCACTGTAATGTGAATGACAATTCTTATTATCTTAATTTCAATTTAATTTTTATATTTATTATTTATATAAATATTATATTGATATTTTTAATAATTAATAATATTTATTTTTATTAAATTTAAACTATTAAAAATATTAGTATGATAGTTATATAAATAATTAATAATATAATTTATTTTTGAGCAAAAATTAAAATTAAATTAGTTAAAAAATTTATATAAAAAATAAATTAAAATTAAGATAATAATATGTGTTATACTAAGAATATGTGATAAGATAAATTTAAAGAAAAAAATTTTAAAAAAAATCACATATTAATATGTAACATGACCTTAACACCATTAATAATTTTTATTTTTTTAAAAAGTAATAATTGAAATACTTTTTCAATAATTAAAACACTCAAACTTTTTAAAAATGATAATCAATTTGACACACTCTTATCAAGTGACATCCAAATAATTAAGCTTAACTTAATTCTTTTATGATTGACGAAGAAGTGAATCATTTCTCTATTATCCACATTTTCAATGGCAAAAGAGCTATAATCAATAGGAAGATAACGGTAAACTCACAGTATACATAATAAATATGATAAATGTTTATTTTTATGTAATAAATAATTATATATATAAAAATATATATATATATATATATATATATATATATAATCGTAATATAATTAAAAATTATATAAATATATATTATGATTTACTAGCGTAGACAACTTCTCTTTGTATATTAATTTTTAAATATCCTATTATTACAATTTTCCAATTTCAGTTAAAGTGATTCATAAAATAACGCTAAAAATGTTTAAAAATAATAAATACTTAAGGAAATTATTAGAAAAGAAAATCATTTTTTAGTTATAAAATTATAAACACATAAAATAAAGAATGTAAGTTAAAATATTTAAATTAGTAAGAAAATTAAATTATAAAGACGAAAACAAAGTGATTACAAAAATATTTTCAAATCAAATATAAATATTTGTTAGTAAAAACTTTAATTCAAATTTGGAATTACAACAAATATTATCAGATAAAATATAAATATTTTTTAGTAAAATTTTTAATCCAAAACTAAAATTACAACAAACAGTAAAATTACCAAATAAAAATATAAATATATTTAGTTAAAAATTTAATCAAATTTAAAAAAATAAAAATTAATTGAACAAATCAATAAAAAAATTGAAACTGTTGACAACTTTATACATTATCGTTAACAGATGAGTTAATAATTATATTATTAAGTATAAAATTAAAAAAGTAAAAATGTACAACCAATTAGTATTATATATATATATATATATATATATATATATATATATATAAGATAAAATAGAAAAAGGAAATTTGTTTATAGAAGACATGTAACCTCTTTATAAATAAATTTATATAAAAGTATAGATAAACTATATTAGGGTGATAAGTGGATTTTAAAATAGTTTAAAAGATTTGTTATATAAAGTATTATGGCATGCAATTAAAGTTTTTAAATAATAAAACGAGATCTTATTATGTTCAATTAAGAACATTATAAACTTGTGTAAGGAATTAATCAATCGAAGTTTTAGAAGGTTAAATAATTATTTAAAATTTAAAATTATATAACTTTCAAATAAATTATTTTGATAGTTGAATTATATTTTTGTGCAGTTTCGGTATGTAAGAATGACATTTACTTTTTCTAAATATGATACCTTCCCATTAGAGTTGTCAAAATACGGTCACAATCCGCGAGTCAATCCGACCCATCACGGGTTTAAGTCGGATTGGGTTAGAAAAAATTGTATCTTTTTATGCGAGTTAGATTTCAACCCGGCTCGTTTAAACCTAGCTCATGCGGGTTGAACCCGTGGTGGTGGGTCAGGTTGGCCCACCAACCCACCTACCTAATTTTATTTTATTAAAATTTTATTTTATTAAAATTTAATTTTAATTTTATAAAAAATTATTTATTATTTTATTTTTGCTTGAAAAAATTATTTAAGTTCCTTATTTTTAAAATTAATTAAATACCCATGTTGGAAGTGAAATTTGGGAGTGAAATTTGTTTAGATTTGTATTATACAAAGTTTGTAATTTTTTTTATTTAAAAAAAATTGTAAGTAAGTGAGTCAGTGAACCAACCCGTTTACCCACCAACTCGTGGTGGGTCAAGCCCAGTTCGAATTTTTCTGGCTCACTAATAAATGAGCCGAATTGGGTTGGCTCAATAAGTGACCAACCCGTGGTGGACCGGGTCGGATGAACCGTTTTGACAACTATACTTCCCACAATCATTCAACGATTTTTTAAAATTTAAAAAAGAAATAACTTTAATTAAAAAACATTTAAGAAAATACTAAAGTTGACCTTTAAAAAAAATGTTAGTTAGTACTTCAATACAATCTTGAATTTATATTCAAGGTGGAAAAGTGTTGGATACTTAATTCAACGCAAGTCTTCATCTTAAAAAAGCTTTGTTGGAAAATCATGATTTCTAAAGCTAAAAATGGAAAAAATTTATTATAGTGCGGAAACTTACTTTAAAAAAACCTTATCAATTATATTATTTCAAATAATAAAATAACGAATTAAATACTTCATTTATATTGTCTAAACTTGTAAAACAAAATAGTTCTAATTGAATCGTAAGGCTTTTCTCATCATCTCTCGAGTCTATCATGCCTCTAGAACATTTGTAATATCATCTACTCACATAATTTTATTGCCAAATACAAACACACAAACATATATGGGGTAAGCTACCGATAAAACAATCATAACAACAAGATACATACATGTTGATTATATCAACCATAATAAAACACATAACAAGATACATACCTTTTGATTATACCAACCATAATCAAACACATAACAAGATATATGCCTTGTGATTATACCAATCATAATCAAACACACAACAAGATACATACCTTCTTATTATATCAATCATAAGCAAACACCACATAAATAGTAGTAATGACAATAAGATTCTTGATCCTCTAACATAAACAATTCAATCATACTGAATTACTCGATCCTCGACCTCCGATCCATGAACTTCGATCATTGATCCTTAATCTCTAACCCTTGATGTCATCATTAACATCTCATAGACCCTTAGTTTATCCACTCATTAGCATCCTTGTCAATTACTTATTATAACTATTATAGTAACACCACTATCAACATAATAAACCTGAAGTATCTAAAGTACCATGATCATCATCATAACACCACCATCATGACTATCCCCGTCATGAACAACAAGATGAGCATCTTCGTACCATAATATCACAGTGGAAAGAGTCCATCTCACTCTTGTACCATACCTCACCGACTGTAGCCGCTCCTACAACCAACTTGTAGTCTCTCCTACAAGACATCTGTAACCTCCCCTACAGATCATCTCTTTCCAATACACATATGGCAAAAGGAAGCATCTATCAGAACTAGGATTTACGAGGTACAACAAGTAGACTTACCCTTCACTTTTGTGCTCATCAATCAAATCCTCAAGTACATCCCAACACTCACTCATGTTTCACTCCCAACCACAAGTCAAACTGACCCTGAACATAACCACTGACCTCAATCTTTGATTATCATCATGTCTCACAGTTCCTCATACTTGGTATACGTCCATTCTTCATCAAATTTGCCAATTTTTACCAAAATGCACTATGATAATCGATTATCACTTAAGATAATCGATTTTCTCATTGAAATTTACCCAGAAACATTACGCAGGAAGGGATAATCAATTATCATCCCAGATAATCGATTATTCTCGAAACCACCCTTAAAACCAACACCAAATAATCGATTATAACTAATTATAATCGATTATTGCATAATCAAAACACATCATGAACATGATTCAAGCATTCAAACATACATACATCAACCCCAGATCACGTGGAAACACAGTTAACACATCATACATGCATTCAAGCATCTCATACCCATGCAAACATACTCAAACACATATAATACATCACTTGAATCATCCAGATCCAATCATTGACATGTTATACCCCAATAATAGGATGCAAAAGAGTCTCCGATAAAAACACCAAATAGGGTTTTCAATCAGTCGAACTAACTAAGCATAATGCTTATAAATGAGAACCAAGAAAATGAAAATTCTCCAAAACAAAGTTGTTGATGCGAGACTCTTTTCTCCCAAACTAGAACTTTGATTAACGATCAAATGGTCAGAATAAAGAAACATATGTCTAGAACCCACTGTCCAAAAATCAGTGTGATCCAACGGTTAACGACTTCACAATGACGAAAACACTAGTGCAGATTTTATGAAAATTTTCAAAACACAAC
The DNA here is from genome assembly GCF_018835915.1 of Vigna umbellata. The sequence goes on along the minus strand of NW_025906324.1, from coordinate 6,540 downwards.
TTGATGCGAGGTTGTTTTCTCCCAAATTAAGTCTCTAATTGACAATCCGAACGGTCAAAATGAACAACCATACGTTTGGAACCCAGTATCCAAAATAAGCCTGATCCAACGGTGAACGACTTCACAATGACGAAAACACCAATGCAAATTATATGTTATACAGGAATGACTTCTTCTCTTCCTTTCTCTCTCACTTGGTTTTTCCCTCTCCTTAAATGACTCTAATGTTCCCTATTAATTTGACTCATCTCTACTAAAACAAAGTAAGTCATAATGGTCCACATTATTTGGCCTATTCTCTACATATAAAGGGAGCCCAATAACCCAACACTTACAATATATATTTGCATGGAAACTCCTAAGCATCATAACTTTATTCTCCCTTAACAGCAAACCCTTTGTTGGGATAACCCAACAAAACATACATAATACATTCATAGGGAAAATCCAACACAAATATTACATAAACCCCATGCTCATGCATATACAAACCATTGCCCAACAATAACAACATACAACCATAATCATAATCATATAAACATATATCAAACAAGAATTATTAATCAAAATAACTAAGAACACATATAACATACAACAATAAACAAAAAAAGTAAGTTTTCTCATACATTGATCAATCCTAAGACTTTATTTATATTTCCAAAATATCATTAATCTTCTTTTGCGCTAAGGATTTTCTGTTGTTCTTTATCTTTTCTTCCAAAACACCACCAATCTTCCTAACACATTCAAAAACACTAATTTAAAAAAAAAAATCAAAGTTTCAAAACTACTTTAAGACTCCTATTTTCTGGAATATTACACTTTTATATTATAAAACATGTATTATTATTATATTGTTATGCCATACTAAAAGTTATGAATCAGTATTAAATTATTTTATCATCTATGTATTTTAGGTATTAGAGGATGATTTTATTTTGTAATGGGTAAAAGAAAATCAAAATACAATCTCATTTTTCAATTAATAGATTATAGATAGTTGGATTCACGTATTACAATTTATTATTCTCTAGCATCCCATTACCTTGAAGAAACATATAAATTATCAAATGATTCTTTCAAAAAGAGTACATGTATTGATCTAGAAAATCAAATCACTCTATTATTTTTATTATTATAAATTTAAGGATGTCTTCATTTTTAATTATGATTGTTAACCTAATAAATTCAATATTGTATATATATAAAAAAGTTTTCTATTAAGTTTTTTATTTTAACGTTGTTAACTTAAAAATATACATGTTTTAGAAAACAACTCCTAAAAGTTAAATATAATTAATGCAAAGCTTCGAGTTTGATTGATATTTTATACTTTCTTGCATAACAAATGGCAAAACAATTGTTTGATCATATTTGTACGTTTGTATTTGAACTGATTGGTATATGCATTCATTGTATTAAAATGAATCATAGGTTGAAACATATTGTACTTTGTATATCTGATAGAAATAATCAATTACCCTATTTACATAATCTGTTAAATTTCTTCAGTTTTCAATACATGCTTATCAAGAGCAAAACAAGTATGTTTTAACCGATTACATTAATTGTGTAATCGATTAAAACACGTTATATCAATATATGTTGAGTGCATTAAAGTGTTTAGAATGAGAAATGTTTTCAAATTTACTTAAGTATGGAACTTAACCAATTACATTATTTTCCTAATCGGTTAAAATTTGTTTCTTGTGAAAATCATTTTCTTGAAAAGTCATAACTGTCAATAACGATCATATTTGAATATTGTTGGCTTGTATAATTTCTTTAATCGATTGCATGCGCTTTTAATCTGTTAAATTTGATACAAATGTAAAACTATTAAAGCAGAAGGAAAAACTTAACAGATTACATTATGTGCTTAATCGATTAAATTGCGTCAAAGTTTAAAAATTCTATAAATAGACACATTGCTAACTGTCTCAACATGATTTTATGATCTTACATTTTCATAATTGATTTGTTTGTTGAGAATTAATTGCAGGAGCGTTCTAATCTTTGTGGAGAATCAATATTACTTAATTGGAAGGAAATTCATCAAGATTCTCACAAAGAAGTTGTTCTTTCACATTGTTGATCATATTTTGCACAATAGGTGTATTCTTGAAGATCAATGTTGACTATACAATCTAAGAGGATTGTGTTTCCCTGTTGATGTGAGCCAGGAAGAGAACGTGTATGTTGTAACACCCGAATATTTTAAAGGGTATTACTGATAGTAGAGACTAAATTAATTTGATATCTCATATAAACAATCAAACTTTATTTCAATTACTCCAAAGTACAATACCAAACTTACAAACTTTAAACAATATAGTCTTCACCATTGAAATTTCAACTTATAAATTTTACACAACATAATCTTCCCAATACAAATTTATTCTTTTTACAAAAATCCCTGAAAGTTTTTCCCCGCATCTCTCTCATCTCTAAGCTTTTTCAACCGCATCTGCAACATTATCTAATCACATATAACATGAGTTATATGATCATAGTACAAACAAATAAGGGTAAGCCAACCATATCATAAAATCATTAAACTTGTAACAAAAATATTAAAATCAGGTATTTCTGCAATTGATAAAATATCATTATTCCGATGTCATTAATTCATCATTATCAAAATCATCTTTCTCATTTCCATAAATCTTACAAGTGTACCATGCTTACTCATGAAGCCTTATGGTCAGACCGCTCTCTGCCTGCTTCCTTAAGCCTCACTTACATACTATGTCTTACTTTCTGAAGCCTTATGGTCAGACCCCTCTCTGCCTGCTTCCATAAATCTCAGGTGTTACTTTGCTCATACCAAACTCTCATGGTATAACTCGAACATACTACTCCCGGTAGTAAACATCATTTCATAAGTAATGATTTCTCATATCCACTCCAACATTTCATAAAAACCAACAATTCATACCCTCTTATCCACCTAACTCAATCATGTTCATTCTTTAATCATGAATTCATAATAACCCGTTTTGGTATCGATAAATTAAACACATTGCCAGATATCATGCTTCATATTATAAACTCATTTTGCCCATAACGAGTATAACTCAACATATTTTCACCAAACAAAGATCATGGATCAACCAAAATACATCAACATATCTTAGGAACTACATATTAAAGTCTGGGCTCAATGTAATGATAAATAAAATATATATGAAATTTTTACCATGATAATATTATGCATCTACAATCAACTTGTTTTATTTTATTTTCATCCTAGTAGAGATTTTTCTTTACCCCAATTGGTCACCGGAGAGGACCCAGATGTCTGAACGCATCAAACTCACCTTCGACGCCAGCACATATGACTAGTCACAACTGACTGGACCAGGCCAGGGCTGCTCTATGATCAGGGATGTGCCAACTCAGGTTTTTAAGGTTCCTCTATCCTACCAACAAAGGGAGGCCTTCAATAATTAACAATTTATTTATTTAATTTATCTACCTTGTTTTCTTATGCTCTAAATCTTAAAATGCCTAATTTTACTTCCTCTCACAACAACCTCAAACACTGTATATATATTTAATACCCATATACAAGCTATTACAGAACCCTTATTCCAAACCTTCCAACAAGATTAATTTCAGCCAACAAACTCATTCAATAAAATCATCACAATAAACATCCATAATAGAATTCATACAAGATAATTATAAACAATTAACAATAATAAAACATTACTATAAATGGTCATAGAAGAATACAATATTTGACAATCATAAAAATAATCTTAATATAAAAATTCATGGGGAAACAAGAAGTTGAATCTGGCAGAGCCGGTTAGACAACTTCTAATCCATCCATCAATACAATATAATTAAATAACAAGAACAATACATGTCTGGGGAAATAAGAAGTTGAATCTGGCAGAGCCGGTTAGACAACTTCTAATCCTTCCAAAAATGCAATAAAATAAATAAGTAAAGAAATAAATAGTTTGGGGAAACAAGAAGTTGAATCTGGCAGAGCCGGTTAGACAACTTCTAATCCTTCCAAAAATGTAATAAAATAAATACGGAAGGAAATAAAAAAAATTTGGGGAATCAAGAAATTGAATCTGGCAGAGCCGGTTAGACAATTTCTAATCCTTCAAAAAAAAAAAAATAAACCACTAATAACATACAATTGACATAACATAATCAATATCACATTTTAAAATTTTCACACTTGGATATTAACACAAAAAAAAACATATTCTCATTTAAAATTCAAAATCATACAGAAACAAAATACTCCATATTTAAGATTTAAAATCAGACAAAAGAAAAATATAGCATATTCAAGACTCAAGATAATACAAAAAGAAATACTCAAAGTTAGCTTCCCTTACCTCTATTCCAGACTTAGTTTCCTCTTCTCAAACCGTTCTCCGGAAACTTCCAGAATTTCCCCTCTTTAACTAGAATTTCCTCTAACTCTCTTCTCTCACAATTTCTCTAGAATTTTGGTGTAAATCTTCAGCCTCCCCCCCTTGGCTATTTATAGCCAAAAATTTTACTATTCATTTTTACTATTCATTTTTACTATTCACTTTTACTATTCATTTTTACTATTCAAAAATTATTTTTTATTCACCATTCTTATCTCTGAATGATTAATTCTACGTGGAGTGTTCTCTTCCATAATTTATTTTAATATTTTTTTTTTAACTATTCACTATTCACTATTCACTATTTACTATTTACTATTCACTATTCACTATTCACATTTCTAAAAAAAAATCCTAAATAAGTTATCAAAAATTTGAAGCTCTCCCTCCAAAATTACTATAACTTTATATCCAAAAATTTACATTTTTCTATCCATTAAAATTATTATTACTAATAAAATGTTAAAATTTACTATTATAAATATTTTTTTTTTCATGGATCTTACATTTTAACATACAAATATTTTCAAGGATCTTACATATGTTCTAGTGATTAGAGTTGGGATTGCTTTAAAGTTACATAAAGTTGGGATTACTTTCTGGGTTGAGATTGTGAGGTGATTCACATCTTGTGTTATAAGGAATATTGAGTTGGGAAAGGAAAATGCATTGAGAGGGGAGTTCTCTATATTCTTACTTGTATAACTCTATCATTATAGTGGTTCCCTTCAACTCAAGTTGTTGAAGGAAGACTGGGTGTAGGCTTGGCCGAACCAGTATAAATCTCTGTGTTGATCTTTCTATCCCTTCTCTTTTATTATTGTTCATATTTATTTGATTGCATTCCAACAAAACTTCAAAGATTTAAAAAAGTGTTTGGAAAAAATTTTTTTAAAAAGGGCAAACCAATTCACCCCCTATTGGTTAGATAATTGACTTCACTTTTTCTACACAATTGAATGGGTGGTCAACATTTTTAGCCTCTTTATCAGAAGTTGATCGGAGTGGTCAACGTCTTCATTTTTGTTTACACGGCAGACCATATGACTTTCACTAGAGAGCGAGTGGTCGACCGTTCGAACACCTATTAGTTAATTATGTTGCAAATTAAACACGTTTATAGGAAAAATATATTTATCATCTTTTGGGTCATGAATAAGCCAACTTTAATTAAACATGTTTATAGGCAAAGTGTATTTATCATCTCTCCCAGCACCCAAATGCACCTTTTCCTATGAACCTTTACTATATTCCTCTTTTCCCCTAAGCTTCACCCTTTCCACCCTTTTTCTCTTCATGGTTGCACTTCAGTTTGCTATTATTTCTTCTATGGTAGGTTGCAGCAACACCTGAAATCTTCCTTGGTGAATAGAAGAAGACAAACGTTGTGAAGCGGAACCAGATAAATTATTTCTCTCATATATGAATTTGAAAGACTTAAGATTTGTACTGTTCAAATTCAGTTCTGTTGTGATATTGGTAATCAGGTTAAGATGTAGAGGAACAAATTCGAAATTTAACAGAAATTCGAAGAAGGCTTAACCGACTTTCAAAATTTGGAGAAGGCTTTGTCGGATTTTGAAATTTGGTTTAGGTCTCAATGAATTTCAAAATTCGACAAGATCTTTATCGAATATCAAAATCTAGCAAAAACTTCACTAAATTCCAAAATCTAGTACAAGCTTAAAAAGATTTCGAAATTTGATCAGTTCTTATCTATTTTTTAAAAATCGATTAAAAATTCACTAACTTTTGAAAACTTATTAAGAATTTAACGAAATTTGTTGATGCTTTAATCAATTTTCAAAATTCAATTAGTTTTTAACTGAATTTTAATAATCAGTTAAGAGTTCAAGAGATTCCAAGTTATTTAATTACATTCGACATTTTTGAGATACTTATAATGACGAAGAAAATGACAGGACATTACCACCACGCAAATATAATCATGAATTAAATTTTGTTGGCAAGAATTAAATTGGATTCCTTGTAAAAATTAATTACTCTTTACTTATTTTTTTTTATTAAATGAAGGGTAAAATCATCTTGTTGGAGGTGCAAGAAGAATAAGGCATAGAGTTACAGGGAAAAATACTTTTTATTTCTTTGACATTTTGAATAAAAACAAACTAAAAGA
>NW_025906323.1:0-10760 GCF_018835915.1 Vigna umbellata | reverse complement strand
TATATCTCTTCTCAAAATAGTATCTTATCTTCTAGAGGTCTCTTTTCAAAATTAACAAATTTAATAAAAAAAAATACTAGTTTCAAAAACATCAAAATAGTGAGTCTTGAACTCTAAATACAAACTCTCGAACTTCTCTCTAATTTTTTTTTTCTTTGAAATTATCAAAAATTGTTCATCATCATGAAAAAAAATAAGAAATTAAAACTTATAAAAGTTATTCAACTTCTTACATACATACACACGATCAAATTTATTGAAGATTCCACCTATTTAAATATTTGGTCGGGGAAAAAGAACAATAATTTCTGTGTGGTTGAAAAATTAAACATATTAATACAATATTATATACATAACCATTAAACTCTTTGTAATACTATATTAAAAAGTCATATAATAGAAGTTATACGAGCCCCAATTAAACTCCTGTATTATTATTTACTAAAATTGAGTTTCAATTTATAAATAGGTGGTACCAAGAAAAGAAAAAAAAAAATCAATTGTTGTCATGTGTCTACAATATTTACTTTTCCCTCTCCCCTCGTGCGTCCTTTCATTGGAAGGGTTATTGTGCCTCAGTTTGTCTTTTGCACAGGCTTAATCCTCTTTGCCCTTGAGTACAAGAAAACTCCAACAAGAGCAATAGCAGTTCCTGTTGTCACATGCAACACCACAGGAAAAAGGGTCATCAGAAACCTTCCAAGTTGTAGCAATTTCGGTCCACGTGCATGTGTCTTCAGAGTACGAAAAAGTTAACAACATGAACCATAAAATTTATATGAATGAAGACTTACCAATTGCATTAACAGGAGAGACAGGAGTTTGGAAGAAGATGACTGAAGAAACAATGATAACCACACGCTTCACACTGTTTGCAACTGAGTGTGTCACAGGTGACACCATCTCCAATATCATATATGAAACCTGAGACACAATACCAACAATACCAATAAGACTTGAGTCTAATCACATTGATACTGCTGTCAACTCAACTTTTAAGACAATGAATTACTGAATCTTTATACGATATTTCACTTTTTCATTTCTATCCAATTTATTCAACGTGAGACTTAAACTCATACTTGGATTCCCATCATGCAACAGTTAGAAGTTGATTACCTGTTGGTATGCATGGAAGCAGAATGCAGAAAAAATTGCTCTGACACATAACTCTCTAATATTAAGCCCTTGGCTTGCCTGCATTGGAAAGAACAGCATACTAAATGTTAGCATCTTTTACTCTTTCTCAATTTCTTATCAAGAAAAAACAAAGATTTTAAAAACATAAAATTTGTACACATACTGCATATTGCAGGTATGAAGGAGAAAACTTGACACCCTCCACAAGTAAGGCATATGGAACCAAAAACATGAAGGAAATCATTGTTAAAACTCCATAGAGATTGATAATGTCCAAACTTTCCTGTTAAATGATGAGCCACATTATCAACAGAATAATGTCAGAGAGTTCCATCAAGTAAAGCAGTAATCAGTTTCACAAACAAATTCTTAAATGGTGTTAAGAAACTCCTTACCTCTTCACTAGTCATCATTTTTTTGCTCAAAACGTTCCTTGATTGATTTGTAACGTTAGCTGCCATAGCAGTGATGAAGCCAATCCTGTTTAGAGACAGAACATGTCAAACACTTGAATCAATGCTACACCACCAAAAATCTTGGTAAATATTCTATTCTGTGATCAGTATCCGAATTATTCAACATTGTCCCTGAAGGAACTTTGAATCTGCAAGAGTTCAGTGTGGTGATTTCTTACCAATTGAAAGAGACTTCAGTCATTGATGCCAACGCCACTCCTCCAACTATTGGTATAAGGGAAGAAAACACCCAGAAAGTAGGCATCTGTTCATACATTATTTGCATTTTGACATGAATGAGTAGAATATGGTGTATAGATTAGAAGCATAAGCACTTGGTGACCTTAACAATATGCAAAAGTGCTCACATAGTTATGATTTAGCACTGCTGATGAAAAATATAATTAGATAAAAATTTATATGAATAAATAATGTGTATACCCTGATATTATTGTCATCTAATCTCAAACAGTCATATGATAAGTTTATTCACTTCTATATTAACAAACTCAAAGCCATAGTGAAGAATGACTAAGTCAGATAAAAACTAGTAAAAAAATAATAAAAATGAGTTTTTGTAAGGATGATTGGATGAATAAGAAGACAAAAATGAGAAACTGATAGAAGAGAAAAAAAAAATAAGAAAGAGAAATACTAATGAATGTGAACAGTGTTGATACAGAAGATTATCACAGTGCTTTCAACAAAAACTTAGATAATGAGTTTACAAGTCTTCTTAGTATATTAGTTGTCTTATTCAATTTTATCTAACTTTCAACTCATCTTGAATCTTAACAAAGTGTAAGTCTCATAATCTAAGCAACTACAAGATAGATAAATTTTAAAATATAATTATCTACTTCTATGAGTATCCATGTGAAGGAGAAACTTATCTTCATATTTTTCCTTCACAACTTAGAATTCCTTGAAAAATATTAAGTTCCAAAATATTTACATATAATTTTCTACATTATCAAAACATTTAAGAGTAAGGTTGAATTACTTATTCATGCCTAATTAATCATGCCTTTTGGTAGGAGTGGACAAAAAATTTACTTTTCTCAATCTGATCCACTTTTGTTGTAATCCAATCCATTTTATTTAATCTGGATTTAATATGATCTACATTATAATTCTTTTATTGGAGATCTACATTTTTAAATATGAAAAATTCCCAACCTACNGTTAAATTGAGTTGGTTCGTGGATTAATCTCATTTTAACATTACTAAAAACAATATATTTCACTTAGATCATGTATTGAGTTGGATTATTTTAGAGTTAAAAGGCAAAGACATATCATTTTGGACAAAAAAAATTGAGGCAAATTCTCTAAAACCAATAATTGAAATGTGTTAACCTGAATTTTAGGTTAAATTGGACCAAAAATTAAGTTAGATTTAAGATGACAACGAGTGGAATTTAACATAAATAGTGTCCTAATTACTACTTAACTTGCAAAATCAAAAATTACTCGTTACTTACGTGGATATTCATTTAAAAAATATCCGCAGGTATTTTAAAACTCGTGGGTATCTAGATACTCATAGATATTTTTAAAATATATTTTATAAAATTTTAAAATAAAATATAAAGTAATTATCAATATTAATATATTATTTATATTTTAATTGTTAAACCCTAAACCCTGCTTATATCTCTGTTAAGCGAATTACTGTTATACTTGCTTTGTACCCTGTGTTTCTGCTTTCCGTCCACCATTTCCAAATGAGGAGAGCTAAGCCAATCCTCCGGCCGCCTCGGCTTTGGCGGCGCCACCACCACCACCAAATACCTTGACACCTTTACGGAGCCATTCGAAATCGGCTCGCGTGTGATCACGCTGGGGACCGGTAAGATTGCGACCCTTGCAAACGGCGCCGTGGTCTTATCTGTGGAAAACACCAAAATCTTCTCCGCCGTCACCTCAGCCGAAGAAGCCGAAGACGACGCTGTACGTGATTGCTTATCTCTCACGTAAGTGCCTTTGCTACTCTCTCTTGCTCATATGCTATTCCGTTAAAAGGCGCGATGAAACATGATGAAAAACGTCATTATCGAGAGAAGCACTTCCTGCAAGACGTGATTCCGACATGGTTCATGCTTTGATACAATAACAACCACATTACTAATTAAAGAATATATCTATTTTTGTTATTGCTCTTGTTCTTCACCAATAGTGATTGTAATATATTTTTAATAGATAGTTATTTTATTATTATTTATATCTTTTATCCTTTGTAAAGTTTATATATAAGGTCAGTATCATTCGAAGTCATTTTTGTTCTTCAATGTTAACCTATATTCTTATTATTATCTTAGTGTGGAAACAACTAAAGAATGAGCAATAACTATTTAAAAAAGTATTAAATATAATTATCCAAAAATGAGTGGCTATTATTTGACTATATGCATTGGATTTTTAAAAACTCAATATAGATCCAAATAATTGGATCCAAATCTATTTCAATAGAACTAGTTTAGATTTTTTTTAAAATTTTAATGCAAATATTTGGATAAGTTTTAAATTTGTCTCGATCCTCGATTTCGTTTAATCAGTCTTTACTATCGATTTTGGTTAACTCATTTTAACCCTTAGTCCAAGCCAGATTATTTCATCCTTTAACTCAGGTCCGCTTGTCTCAACCTGCGATTCAAGCTAGTCATTTCAATCAAATTTGGACCAGTTTTAAAAAAAAACTTAGTAGGGACAACTTAGCCAAATTCAATCAAATTTTGATTGGAATTGAGTTGATTGAATTGAGGCAAATTTTGGTCGTTCTCGACTTGTTTGAATGTTGTTCGGGAATGACTCACCCAAATTCGGTCTAATTTCGGTCAGGGTCCAGTTAGTTGAATTCGGCCAAATTTTAGTCGTTACCGAGTCGGTCGAATTCAAGCAAATTTCAGCTGGAGCCAACTTGGCTAAAATTCGATTGGGTCACTCTTAACAGAATTCTACCAAATTTTAATTGGGATCGACTTTATTGACCTTTGGCCTACGCCAGCCCAACTCGACATTTGGCCCAAGTCAATTCGTCTCGACCTTTGGTCCTAGTCGGTTGAGCTCAACCATCGACCAAAACCAGTTTTTCTTGACTTTCGATCGGAGTCGGTCAGGCTCGACCATCGAATCAGATCGGCCATCTCGACCTTCGGCATAGATTAGTTCAGTACGACCTTTAGCCTAAGCCGACTTGACTGGACCTTTTATCCGAATTGGGCTGTCTCAACCTTCAGCCTGAGTCGATTTGTCTTGACCTTCAACCCGAGTCTGACCAGTTCGATCTTACATCTAGATCGACGTTATTACCTTCGTTTTGGGTCATTCCACCTTGACCTACTATCCAAGCCAACTAAAATTTAAATTAAAAATTTGGATTGAATATTTGGATTTTCCATATTTAAAAATGTAGATCTCCAATAAAAAATTATAATGTAGATCATTATTAATCCAGATTAAATAAAATGGATTTTAAATGGATTGGATTACAACAAAAGTGGATCTGAGAAAAGTAGATTTTTTGTCCACTCCTACCAAAAGGCATGATTAATTAGGCATGAATAAGTAATTCAACCTTACTCTTAAATGTTTTGATAATGTAGAAAATTATATGTAAATATTTTGGAACTTAATATTTTTCAAGGAATTCTAAGTTGTCAAGGAAAAATATGAAGATAAGTTTCTCCTTCACATGGATACTCATAGAAGTAGATAACTATATTTTAAAATTTATCTATCTTATAGTTGTGTTAGATTATGAGACTTACACTTTGTTAAGATTCAAGATGAGTTGAAAGTTAGATAAAATTGATTAAGACAACTAATATATAAGAAGTTTTTGGTTGAAAGCACTGTGATAATCTCTTATCAACACTTATTCACAATTCATTAGTATCTTCTCTTTCTTATATCTCTTCTCAAAATAGTATCTTATCTTCTAGAGGTCTCTTTTCAAAATTAACAAATTTAATAAAAAAAAATACTAGTTTCAAAAACATCAAAATAGTGAGTCTTGAACTCTAAATACAAACTCTCGAACTTCTCTCTAATTTTTTTTCTTTGAAATTATCAAAATTTGTTCATCATCATGAAAAAAAATAAGAAATTAAAACTTATAAAAGCTATTAAACTTCTTACATACATACACACGATCAAAGTTATTGAAGATTCCACCTATTTAAATATTTGGTCGGGGAAAAAGAACAATAATTTCTGTGTGGTTGAAAAATTAAACATATTAATACAATATTATATACATAACCATTAAACTCTTTGTAATACTATATTAAAAAGTCATATAATAGAAGTTATACGAGCCCCAATTAAACTCCTGTATTATTATTTACTAAAATTGAGTTTCAATTTATAAATAGGTGGTACCAAGAAAACAAAAAAAAAAATCAATTGTTGTCATGTGTCTACAATATTTACTTTTCCCTCTCCCCTCGTGCGTCCTTTCATTGGAAGGGTTATTGTGCCTCAGTTTGTCTTTTGCACAGGCTTAATCCTCTTTGCCCTTGAGTACAAGAAAACTCCAACAAGAGCAATAGCAGTTCCTGTTGTCACATGCAACACCACAGGAAAAAGGGTCATCAGAAACCTTCCAAGTTGTAGCAATTTCGGTCCACGTGCATGTGTCTTCAGAGTACGAAAAAGTTAACAACATGAACCATAAAATTTATATGAATGAAGACTTACCAATTGCATTAACAGGAGAGACAGGAGTTTGGAAGAAGATGACTGAAGAAACAATGATAACCACACGCTTCACACTGTTTGCAACTGAGTGTGTCACAGGTGACACCATCTCCAATATCATATATGAAACCTGTCATCGAGACACGATACCAATAAGATTTGAGTCTAATTACATTGATACTGCTGTCAACTCAACTTTTAAAACAATGAGTTAATAGATCTTTATACAATATTTCATTTTCTCATTTCTATCCAATTTATTCAACGTGAGACTTAAACTCATACTTGGATTCGGAACATGCAACAGTTAGAAGTTGATTACCTGTTGGTATGCATGGAAGCAGAATGCTGAAAAAATTGCTCTGACACATAACTCTCTAACATTCAGCCCTTGGCTTGCCTGCATTGGAAAGAACAGCATATTAAATGTTAGCATCTTTTACTCTTTCTCAATTTCTTAGAAAAAACAAAGATTTTAAAAACACAAAATTTGTACACATACTGCATATTGCAGGTATGAAGGAGAAAACTTGACACCCTCCACAAGTAAGGCATATGGAACCAAAAACATGAAGGAAATCATTGTTAAAACTCCATAGAGATTGATAATGTCCAAACTTTCCTGTGAAATGATGAGCCACATTATCAACAGAATAATGTCAGAGAGTTCCATCAAGTAAAGCAGTAATCAGTTTCACAAACAAATACTTAAATGGTGTTAAGAAACTCCTTACCTCTTCACTAGTCATCATTTTTTTGCTCAAAACGTTCCTTGATTGATTTGTAACGTTAGCTGCCATAGCAGTGATGAAGCCAATCCTGTTTAGAGACAGAACATGTCAAACACTTGAATCAATGCTACACCACCAAAAATCTTGGTAAATATTCTATTCTGTGATCAGTATCCGAATTATTCAACATTGTCCCTGAAGGAACTTTGAATCTGCAAGAGTTCAGTGTGGTGATTTCTTACCAATTGAAAGAGACTTCAGTCATTGATGCCAACGCCACTCCTCCAACTATTGGTATAAGGGAAGAAAACACCCAGAAAGTAGGCATCTGTTCATACATTATTTGCATTTTGACATGAATGAGTAGAATATGGTGTATAGATTAGAAGCATAAGCACTTGGTGACCTTAACAATATGCAAAAGTGCTCACATAGTTATGATTTAGCACTGCTGATGAAAAATATAATTAGATAAAAATTTATATGAATAAATAATGTGTATACCCTGATATTATTGTCATCTAATCTCAAACAGTCATATGATAAGTTTATTCACTTCTATATTAACAAACTCAAAGCCATAGTGAAGAATGACTAAGTCAGATAAAAACTAGTAAAAAAATAATAAAAATGAGTTTTTGTAAGGATGATTGGATGAATAAGAAGACAAAAATGAGAAACTGATAGAAGAGAAAAAAAAAAACATGTTTCTAAATTTCATTGGAAATTCAAAGAAAATGTCTTGTGGTTAGTATTAAAAGTGGCACCAATATCAATCATTTTCCCTGAAAGCAACAAGGTCCTGATTCAACCTCCTTACCATTCACAAATGGGTGGTTAACAAGGAATCTAAGCAGATAAGATGCTAGAAACCCCAATAATAACAGAAAAAACTTCCAAATTTGGGGTGGTTAACTAGTACCTAGAGTACTACTCATACCTAACACTGAATCATTGGACCACTTAAATTAGGTGTAGTTTTTGCCTGTTGTAAAATTTGGACTGGTCATTGACTTTGTCATGATAAAGGGTTGATGGGTAGGTCATATATTCAAAGCATAAGTTGGTATATACTGACCTGTTTGTTTGTGTTTATTTTGTATAAAATAAGTATTTATTTTATAAAATAAACATTTTTTTGGTTTTTTTTATATATTTGTTTAGTCTGCATATTTTCAAAATAATTGGCTTTTTTCTATTTCTGATAAGAAAACACTTGTTAACTGACCCATTATTAATGAAACAGATATTTTAAGGTGAAGATTTTTTATCTTAGGAAACCAAACTTTAACTGTATGATTACATGAAATCATTAACTGCAGCAAATCTAGATTCCATGTAACTATAAACTTGCATAGCATCAAGGAAGAAAATTTCAAATTTTACAAGAGAAACAGAGTGAAGACTTGAACATTACCTGACCCAAGAAAAGAGCAGAAAGAAGAACAGTAAAGAAAGGCTCCATAGCTTTGATTGTGTGAGTGAAAGATACAGCAACCTTGCAAAGACTAATGTTGGTCAAGACATTCCCTAATGTGTGAGCCAGAGCCAGTGGAAGGAGTGTTGCAAGCTGCAAACAACACAGATATGATAATAAAATTAATGCTTTGAAATGAGAGTGATGACCCCACAAATTGATGGAGCACCCCTTTTCCACCTCCCAATTCAAAGTACCTGTGAACCTCTGATGCTTGGTCTGGGGTGGAGATTGAAAGTCCAGATTAAATTAATCACCAGTGACACAAAGCCAAATTGAAATGCTGTAACTGTTGCTGGAAATGGATAGACTTTCAGAACCTAATACACAAGAAAGGAAAAAAAGTAAAGACACCCTACATTTCTTAATGTAATCCTGCGTTTGAAACTTCAAATCTATATCCAATTCTACGTGATAAAACTTTTTAAAAAAATGGAGAAGTTAGTTATCAGGTGGTTTCAAATCATTGTGTGTGTTCATAGTTTGCCAGTTTCTTCATGCCATGTATTCCAAACTTTACGTGTCATACAGAGATCTGAGAGAGCAGCAGTGATAATTTCCACACCCCAGATCCCTATAAGTGAAAAAATTGAGTCTTTTTGAATTCCAAACGGTGGATGAAAACGAAGAACCTGCTTGTTGTAGATGTTGAAGTAGATGTTCAAGAGGTACCAAAGGGCAAGCATGGCTCCTAGCTGCAGGGTCTTAACCAACTCACTAGCTTTGGCTGGTTCATCACTTCTGGCATCAGAGATAGAAGCAGCAAGGAGCCTGAAAGATGCAAGCTTGGGAGAAGAAATGAAGAAAGGTGGAGACTTTGTGTCAGTGAGGTGCAAAGGAGAAGATGGGGGCAAGGAGAAGGTATTGAAGGAGTGGAGTTGAGGAAGGTACTTTGGCCTTGGTGTGAAGTTTGGAAAGTGTGGAGTTGAAGGAGAGTGTGACAGAGAAAGAAGAGTTTGCATTTTTGTTCACAAAAGCTAACAGAGAGGGAGAATGGGGAGACCAAACAGTTGCATGAACCGAGAGAATTCACCACTTTTGGTGTGCAAATGTTGCTTCTCCAAACTCAGAGCAGAAACACACCAAACCTTACCATATATAGGAAATTGGGTAGCCTCTCAGATCGGAAAATGTTCACCTAATTCCACCAAAACGTGTTCAATATTGCCAAAACGTATTTTTCTAATTTAGAATTTGAGACAAGGATGTATGTAAACTAGATTCTGTTTCAGCTTATGAGTAATATAATATAAGATCTTCTAGTGAATAGATTAAGATAAAAAGGTCTGTTTTCTGTTTGACAGTTACTTATCAAGTAACTTCGAATAAAAAATAAGATTAATCTTATATGATAACAATGATTTGACAACAGTTTTCATGATATTTTAACATCATGTGATTGATCTACATCATACCTAAATGTTAAAATGTTGGTAAACTATCATTGTTTTTAATCTTATCTCATATGAAAGATGTCATATTGTGATAGATGATATCAGTTAAATTAATTTTATTTTATTTGTGGATTTTTTACTAATTGCATATATTATAATTTGACTTTTTTGTGGATCTTTTTCACATCAGAATTTTCAACTTTCCTAATTCCACATAGTGTGGAATTTTACAGTTTATATAGGTCTGATGTGGTGTGTAAGAATGGGACAGCCATTGCAGTAGACAAAAGTGTACTGATGTATAGAAAGATGGTCTTATAGAAGTCATATTTTATTCTAGTCAAATTTTGTAGTAAGCATGGAAAACGAGGGAAAGAAAAAGAGTGTTACTTTTTTTTTACTCATATTATTATATATAATACAATATCATACTTAAATATATTATATTTATCACAGCACGTTATAAAGATGAATCATCTTTAATGACTTGCATTTTATGAATTTTTTTTTTCTTGATCAAAAATTAAAAGAAATACTTTTAAATATAACCCAGAAGCATGAGAAAAATAAATTTTAGATACATTTCATAAGGCAAATTTCTCTTACTTTCTAGAAAAAAAAATGAACATTTTTTTTCAGAAGAATGGAAGCATGTGTAGCAGAATTTGAATACAAATGAAGTAATATTTCATTGTGATGGGAGAACTCAAATCAATACGTTTGGAAAAAAAAAATTAAACAGAATCAATTAAAATAAAAAATTCACTTTTGACTTAAAAATTATAAAAAAATTCTTAAATTTAAGTTAAACTCATCTTAATTTTCTAACCGAAATAAAAATTACATTAAATATAATGTTAAA
>NW_025906322.1:152355-218191 GCF_018835915.1 Vigna umbellata | reverse complement strand
TGGTGGACGAGCGTTCGTTCGCTGGTGAACGAGCGTTCGTTCGCTGGTGGACGAGCGTTCGTTCGTCATCACAGCATCCACTCATCAATTTTTTTAACGCCGTCCAGCCAATTTAACGGAAAGGATCGATTTGTTGCAATTTTCATAAAATTGGGACCCAATTGATATTTTCAGAAAGAAAGGGACGAAATTGAGATTACATGCGAAAATAGGAACTCAGTGAATGATTAAAAGTGTAATAAAGTTAAATGTGTTATGAATGTATCATGGGATTAGGCCCAGTGATATATAAAATTTAAAAGCTATGATTCCATCTGTATTTAAACAAATTAAAAAAAAGTTGAGTTGAATCCAACTTAAAAAAATTATATATACTAAGCCAGGTTGAGTCCCTGGGAATCAAATCAAATTTGTGAATTTTCTGTCCTGACACTCCTAATTTGTTCTTTTGCGTCTGTCGCATTTTATAGCTGGCACTCTTGCAGTGGCAAAGTGAAAGTTGTTTCTCCCAACAACAGGATTCAAAATCAAACCTTTCACAAAAAAAAAACGTAACAAACTCTTCGAGTTCCACCGCTAAACCCGCGTCGCTTGTTTCGCCAGTCCGAGTTGGAGACTCAACAACATTCATGGACGAGTCGGGTTCCGCTTCCTCTCCGCTGCGCCCGGTAACAGTGGACGGAGCCGACGCTGACGCCGCGCTGTCGAAGTCGAGGTTTCTGACTCGGGAAGAGGTTCTCAGGCGGCGGCTCCGGCGAGTGAAGCAGCTAGGGCGGTGTTATCGGGCCCACTATTGGGCCCTAATGGAGGAGCTCCGGTCGAAGTACAGAGACTATAGCTGGACCTACGGAAAGAGCCCCTTCAAGGAGGGTCACAATGAGACGGACATCGACCATCAAAACGGCGGCGTCCCTGCTCTCGGTGGCGGCCACGACATCGTGCGGTGTCGTTTCAGCGGCTGCAAGACTAAGGCCATGGCTTTGACGACATACTGTCACTCTCATATATTGTCCGATTCCAAACAGAGGCTTTACCATGGATGCAGAGCCGTCGCCAAAAAGTGAGTTTTTTTTTTTAGTTTTCAAAACTGTTTTCTGATATTTCCAAATTGAAAATGCATTTATGGATGTTGAAGTGAAATTGGGATTTGTTTGACGTGAAAAGCTAAAAAGATAATGAAAGTTATATTATAGTCGGTGTTGCTAATCTTCTAAGGTTGGCTTTGTAGTGTGCTTTTGGGATTGGGTTCAGGTTTAGGGTTTAAAAAAGCTTGGTTATTTTTAATTTCGTGTACTATGTGTAGAACTTCAGAATTGGGTGTTTGGGTAAGTTGTTCAAAATTCGAGGTTCAAGCATTTTCAACCATTGTACAGTAAAAAAAACAGTCGGTGTTTATGTTTCTTCTGAGTTCTTTCTGTGCTTCAGTTTTGTTGTGGAGAAATTTGTTTTCTAATTGTATTTTAAAGATAAATAGCCACTATATCATTCTTTTTTCAACCACCGTGCACTTTAGAGGCTCACTCTTCCATCACATTATTTCAGTTATGGCTACCTCAAATCAAACAGTTCTTGGGTTTATGAACCAAAATATTTCACTGAGTCCACGTCTAACTAAGGTCATTTTGGTGCTCGAAATCTACTTTATTAGAAAAAATGTGCAACCTAGTGCCTACTGATGTCATATGAAAGTTTCTAATGTTTACAAAGAATGAATGCATTTCAAGACCAGTCAGATTTCGCTGTCTGAAAAAGTATTTTGATTCACATTTTGAGAGTTTTTAGCCCATTGCACTGGACCGATCAACATGTCTTTATGGATTCAAATTCTGTACAGCGTGTTTGAATCATCTAGAATAAGGATCTTGAGAGTTCATAGTTCTCAATAATAGGACAGAATTAGTAGAAAAATATTGACCAACATTATCCATTGTGAGAGACTGATTCCTTAAAACTTGTAAAAATTGCTATGAACAATATAAAGTTTTATCTCTTTCCCTTTTATATCTTTCTTGATGGAAATCAAGATACATACTTAACCAAGCAGAGACAGGCAGTGACTTTGTTGTAATTTGAGATAATATCTTTAGAATCTAAGACTTTGTTGTAATTTGAGATAATATCTTTAGAATCTTCCTAATTAGAGGAAATAGATATATAATCTTTTATTTTATTTTACTTTCCTAGTTTCCCTATTTTCCTTTTTAGGAGAATTAGATTATTACAAATAGAGAGTATCATAATGTATTTTTTATGATTGAGAATAATAAATCAGTCTTATTTTCAACTTGGTATCAGAGCTTGTCTGATCTGCTTCCGCTGTCTTTGTTGTCTGTCGGCGGCCCCCTAAAAGTCTCTTCTTTAACATGTGTTTTTAATGGGCTCCAATTGCCCTAATCAAGTTCTGCCTTAGAATTCTAGCCTTGTTTTCCAATATTACAAAATATAGAGTTTGTTTGAGTATGATTAGAATGGGATTTGAACCCATTCCCTTTCAGACCAGTAGCTGAAACTAGTGCTTTAGATCTGTTGATGCCCAATCAATTTTGGCGCATTCTTATTGACTGCCAGTTGAAACAAAGAGACCGAAAGTCTCTTCTTTGAAGAACCCATTGCCTTCACTGTTTATTCCGCTGTGTACCGCTACTCTCCTCTATCGACCACCATCCTCCTCCGTACGCAGCCAACCATTGTCCGCCGCCGGCTACTGTCGCACTTTCGTCGAGTGACCAGCGGATCTGGACTGCCTCCTTAAGCATCGGCCAACCACACTGGTTCTGAGGGCTACCTCTCATTCACGCGCTGCCACGAGCGCCAAATTTGTCCCATCGTTGCCGGCCACCGTCACAGTTTCGACCGGTGACCAGCGGATCTGGATCGTCTCTTCAAGCGCGACCTAACCCTGGTGGTCGACGTCTCTGTCACGTCCGCATGCGTCATCACACGCCTCCTCTCTCTGGTAGATCTTGAA
Organism: Vigna umbellata; assembly: GCF_018835915.1. The sequence goes on along the minus strand of NW_025906322.1, from coordinate 215,223 downwards.
CACGTGTTCATCACGCGATGCCGTCCCTGTGTCGGAATCACACTGTGCCGCTTTCGGTCGTGTCGCCGGACCTCCATCTTTCTGTTCTGACCCTCCATAGTAGCCATGGCTGCCATCTTCGTTTTCTTCACAACACCTTCGTGTTCTCTCCGCGATTTCCGCTTTGCGAGCTACTAATCGCCTCACGTGCTTTGCGAGCTACTAATCGCCTCACGTTTCATCACCAGGGAGACCTCTTTCGATGCCTAGTCCGCTTTCGACGCCACTGCGTCACTTCTTTCTTCTCCATTGCAAAGGGCTCTCTACCTNATTATGTTTCTTTTCAATTCTCACTTAATATTTTCTACCAAATTTTGAAATACGCGTCATTTTATTGTTGCTCTTTCCAATTGAGGTTTGGATTTTGAAAGTCAGCAAATTTAGAAAATTTAAAATTTGAATTAGTTTGTCTTGAAGGTAGTCCTAAAAACTAATTTAACCTTTGTCTTTCTTTGCATGTGGTTTGTTTTTCTTCCAAGTAATTAGTTAGATGATGAAAGTAATGTCTCAAACTGTGGCGGGCTCTTCCGCAAATTTGGCAATACTATTTTGTATCACTTTCTCAATCATAGCAAGTAATTGGGTTTCTATCTGTTTTTTTCTTATAGCTATGACAATCAAATTGATTAGGTATGATTTAAACCAACAAAAAAATTTTACCACTTGCCACTGAATTATATTAAAAAAATATTATATTTTAAACATAATTATTTCACTTTACTTAAATATAATTTTTGTTTTCATTTTAAAAAATAATTTTTATTTGTTTTTCTCCTTATAATAATTTGTATCACTAAATATATTATTAATAATTACTATTTTATATTATTTTTAATATTATATTTTAATAATTTTTAATTTCTATTAATTAAACAATTTTGTATCTATTACATCACTTAAATTTTACACTAAATTTTACATATTTCACTTTCAATTCACTCTCGTTCACCTCCAAAATCCCTTAAAAAAACATCAATCAATAAATCGCTTCAAATTCATTCATATTCTCACTCTTCCCATCCTCCAATGTGAACACACCCTTAGTCCATTCATTTCATTTTGTTTTACATTTCTCTTTAATTAAAATAATTTTGTTTTACATTTCTCTTTAATTAAAATAATTTTATTTCTCACTTATTTTTATTGTGACATTTTATTTCTTTCTGAACTACTTCGTTCCTCTCTACCAGAGTAACATAATTAATGAAAGTCTAAAATTTCAACGTGCGTATATATATAAGGTTTAATCATTCACTAAGTCCCTATTTTCGCATGGAATCTCAATTTCGTCNGTCTTTCTCCCTTACCTCTGTAAAATAAAGTCATGCAAAAAGGAAACAAAATGTAGACCAACCATGTATTGTGCCATGCATAAATTAGAAGAATTCCTAAGCTACTCTCTCTCCTCCCATTGGACAAACCAGTTGTTGGGCCCCAGTTCCTTATGCATTGCATGAGAGAGAAAGAAAAACTAAAGGGCAAAGGCAACCCCCTTGCTATCACTTACGCACGCATCACCTACTCCTCTCTCCACCACGTTCGTGCACACATCTAACCATTTGACCAAGGTTATTTTGTTGATACTATAACACAAACATTAACCTATAAACCTTACTTCAACCAATTTTGAATTTCAACAATAAAAACTAAAATTAATTAATTCTTATTCTTGTCCAAGACAATTTCATCACCCAATAACACACCACAAATAAACATTTAAGATTATTAAATATAATAATAAAATAAAAAGATATTTTTATTTTATAGGGTCTTATAACGGGGGTTGAATAGAGTTTTTAAAGCTTTTCGCAAATAAGTGTTTAAGTGATTTTGTAGGGGTTAAACGGTCTACAATAAATGTTAAACACTTGAGTATTTCTAAGAGCGTTTAGGAAAAAGTTAAATTCGAAAGCAATAAGGCAATCTTCTTTTTATATGGGCTCACTCCAAATTGAGCTATGTCCTGTTCTCCCTTAATCACTCTTCAAGGATCTCACTAATCTTTTAAAAGATTACAACGAGATTAACCAATCCTCTAACTAACCTACTAGTTAGATGAGTTTCACCACTTCTAGTATGTCACTAGTCTAACTGATTACACCGTTTAACTATACTAAGTTGAATAACTAAGTATTATAATTCAATCCTAAATATACAAACACAAGAAAGGTGATTTTAAAAAACAAGTACAAATTAAAACTCTCGTAGAGATGATAAGTTTTCAATACAAAGAAATCTGAAGACTTGTAATAAACTTTTCTTTTTCAAAGACAGTGTTAAACGATGAAAGCTTGAGAGAATATAATAGTGTAAGATTTAAATCATATTTTTCTCTTCGTGCAACTCTTTATATAGTCTTCTTCGAAAAAGATTCGTTACTCATAATCATTGACTTTCTCGTAGGTAGGTAGTATTTTGGTACAGAGTTAGATGTTATGGGCTTTTGCAGAAATAACCCGTACGAATGAGTAGAGCATAAAGCATTTGAAGAAATATTTTCAGAATGTATTCCTATTGTTAGAATTGGTGAACTTTGTTTCTTAACACCAAGAGGAGAGGTGAATTGATGTTTTATAAAAACTTGCACTTTTTAAATCTTTTTCGCAAAGTATAATATTCTTGAAATCTTTCTTGTGCAATAAGCAAATATGTGTCCAATGAACCAATAAATGCAAATGTAAAGAGATAAAGGAGAGAAAATCAAACACAATTTTTATCTTGGTTCGGCCTCAATGCCTACATCCAGTCACCCTTCCAATTAACCACTAATTGAAGGATATTTTACTATAATGATTGGAGAATTATACCAAAGGTTTTACTGTGAATAGACCCTCACAAAGTGAACACCTTTCCCACTCACACAATCAAATATAGAAACAACAACACCTGCAAACACAGTACCCTACGGTATTGTTGCAAAAAAACCTTTGAGAATCCCCTCTCAAAGTCAAGAGCATACCATTCTTCTTTCTCACGTGCACGTCTAGGAAACAACAAATCAAAGATTGCAAGTCTTCTCTCCCGATCTATCAAGATGCGCCTTCAGTTGTGCTAAGTGATCAGTCGTTGCAGTAGAGTCAAAATGTCTCTCAAGAATTCCTCAAGATACTTCAAATTCTTCACGTTCTTGATTCTTGGAGATTTTTTGTAATTTGTAAACACCTCTTAGATGAAATCAATCAGATATGAAAATGTAAGAATGATTAATCAAATCGTTGTTTCAGAATTCTAACAATTTGTCAATATATAGTTTATATCAGTCCAGACGCAAAACAATCAATTACTAAACTTATGTAATCAGTTACATAAAACAAATGTAACAAAATTATAACAAACTCAGCTCCTTAATTGAATACACAATTAATGTAATATATTTTCATTAAATGTTGGTTAAACGTATTTAAAAATATGACCGTTATAGCAGTTATGACAAACATGAAATGACTTTTCAAACATAACATACTTAATCGAATACACAGAACAAGTAATCAATTTAAGCTTCAACACTTAGAATATTTTTGAAAACTTTTCTTTTCAAAAACTCATCACAGTACATTTGAAAATGATGTATGCAAACACACAAGTTTTAATCGATTCACCAACTAATGTAATTGATTCAAACTAGTTGCTTTGTTTCAGTTTGAAACACAAGTTGTCTGATGACCTTAATTGATTACTATAACAGTGTAATCGATTACGTCATGCATATATGTTTTTGTGCATGTGGTTTTCATAACACAGAACCATACAGTGAGCATACATAGATATAATCACATCATAAACACAATAGTATGCATAATCATTAGTATGTTCAACATATGTATTTATCACACAATATATGCAATTCCAAATCCACATATGTAAAAACACAACATACCGAAACTCTTTCATGTTGTGACTTGACAACATTCATGTGTTGTTACTTATCAATGTGTTGTCATCATCAAAAACAAACATAACAAGAATTGGGTTCAGCTAATACATGTGCTCCCCTTATCAACAATCTCTCAATTTATCAACACCTATCTTTTAACATTCTTCGGATTCAATGTAGAATATTTGAAAAAACTTTGTACTTATGTAACATGCATATATAAAGAGAATACATCACAACAAACAAAAAAGTATTATTTATACATGTATTTATTAAGTTAGACATTAGACAAGATACGCTACTTAGCATTTAAATTGATTCTGTTTTTAAAATATGTTGAGCGTTTATGGTACTGTTAATATGATTACAACATTTAACGATCTTATTCTAGACAATTCATTTCATTATATATATCATTAAATTTTAAAACACGAATTGTTAAACAATGTAAAAAATGAAATATTTGGATATTGCTTCTTTATTTTGAAATTAATATTTCTATTCTTTTATTATTTATGGATATATTTTAATAATAAAAATAGCTAAGGATACCCTACTCCTGGAAATTGAACCTCATACTTTTATTTATCCTTTTGTAATTAAGTTACCGTTTTTGTTGGTGTATAAATATATATTAATTGAAAATTTTTAAAAATAATGTTCCATATTTTCATATATATTATAACATTATTGACAATAATTATTGAAAATTCAACACACAAAAATTAAGAAATTCTATCATTGAGTTGATTTGTGCTGAACTATAGTTCAAAAAACGTTTTTCTATATAGTATATTCATAATGATAAAGACAAGTTAATTCTTAATCAATTAAAAATAATTTATAACTATAATTTTTAATATTTAATTAGCATCATTGTTATTATATTTTAAACATTAAATATTTTTCTAACAAAATTTTATATTATTTATCATGATTTGATATAATCAATTCACACCGTACTTATTAGATTTTTTAGGAGTGAGAAAACTTATACTCATTTATTTTAATCGTTCGTTTGCGATGATCTTACTATTTAATATCATTAGTTCAGATGAATTATGATAAATTTTTAAGTTCGGTTGCATCGATTTAAGAGGAAGAAAAAATGATGAAATGCGAGATGAATGATTTTTTATTCATTCCTAAAGTGGTGTAATTTGCAGAGATTTAAGATAAATAGCCCACTTCATATTTACCAATTATATGCACTTCTCTCCGTCTCTACAAAATTACAAAAGTATCCTATTTTACTTTAATCATATTTATTATTTTTTCCTGAAATCTTAAATTCCTACTTCATTTTCACTCTTTCGCGTAGTCCTACACTCCAACTTTCACTTTCAAATCCGTTTCTTCCTATCCTTACATTTTCTCCTTCTCCATATTCGTTTCCACTTCTTCTCCATTTTGGTTTTGGTTTGTGGTGCGGTGGTGTTGTTGTTCGTGGTGCAACGGTACGACGATGTGGCAGTGTGTGCGGTGGTCATTCGACGATATGACGGTGCAGTTGGTCCAATTTGAAATGGAGAAGGAAGCGAGGGAACACTCATTTGGAGGTGTTTGTTGGATAATATTAAGACATTGGGAGAAAGTAAAAAGGAGAAACGGAAAAGAAAATCGTGGTTTGTAAAATAGAGGAAAAGAAAATGAAAGTAGATTAATTAAACTTTACAGAACTTGGAAGTGACTTCCCTGTTGATTTTTAGTTTTTAATTATCAAAAATATTAAAATATTAAAATTGTGTGCATGAAAAAAGATGCTTTAGTGTGTGAGAAATTACGGGGTTGCGACTCCTTTACTCCTAAAAACCCCACCATCACTCCCACACACCCCTCAGACACACCAAACGGATCTCCCGTCAAAACGGTGCGTTCCCTTTCTTTAAAACAAACACCAACTACTCTTTCTCTCTCTCACTTTCTCCTACTAAAACACATTTTGCAGCCAGAGGAGTTGACCAATTCTCTCAACAGGATAAGCGCCACGCTGACTAGAAAATCGGTGAGTCTGAACTCTGCGTTCCGGTGAGTAATTAGCTTGACTGCTGGATGATGGAATAAATAGATAATTGTGATGATTCGAGTTAGTATAAATTAAATTCGTTTGTTGTTTTTGAAATTGAATTTTTTCTTCTCGTGATTTTGTGACAGTACGATGATATGACAGAACTACAATGGCTCTCGAACTTTGTTGAGGACTCGCTCTCCACCGAGGAGGAGTTGAAAGCGCTGCAGCTACGCGTCCACCGCCTTTGGCGCGAAACCGCAGACGCTAGAGTCCTCGTCCTCCACTGACACGCTGTCGTGGTTCGCTTTCGATGAAACCGCTCGAAACGCACTGTTTCTTCACACGGATGTCGACATCCGTTTTACCCTTCAATGGGATGTTCACGTCCGTTGACGGCTGTTCATGTCCATTGACAAACGTTCACATCCGTTTCCTGGAAGGCAAAACAGGAACGAGGAGGTGCCGGAAGCAGTCCGTGGTGGTATACGGAGCAACTGTCACAAGAAGTTGTCGGGTTCCACTTAAATCATATCCGAATCCATAGAAATTGTATCCGATTACACGTAAAGGTGTATCCAGATCCAGTACCAAAAGCAATTCCACACAGCTTATATTTAGATCCAATGCTAATGTATTCGGTTCCACCTTCATTTTGTAAAAATGAAGTTTTTTATCTATTCGTTTTATTGTATATAATTTGTATTATGTTTCTTTTCAATTCTCACTTAATATTTTCTACCAAATTTTGAAATACGCGTCATTTTATTGTTGCTCTTTCCAATTGAGGTTTGGATTTTGAAAGTCAGCAAATTTAGAAAATTTAAAATTTGAATTAGTTTGTCTTGAAGGTAGTCCTAAAAACTAATTTAACCTTTGTCTTTCTTTGCATGTGGTTTGTTTTTCTTCCAAGTAATTAGTTAGATGATGAAAGTAATGTCTCAAACTGTGGCGGGCTCTTCCGCAAATTTGGCAATACTATTTTGTATCACTTTCTCAATCATAGCAAGTAATTGGGTTTCTATCTGTTTTTTTCTTATAGCTATGACAATCAAATTGATTAGGTATGATTTAAACCAACAAAAAAATTTTACCACTTGCCACTGAATTATATTAAAAAAATATTATATTTTAAACATAATTATTTCACTTTACTTAAATATAATTTTTGTTTTCATTTTAAAAAATAATTTTTATTTGTTTTTCTCCTTATAATAATTTGTATCACTAAATATATTATTAATAATTACTATTTTATATTATTTTTAATATTATATTTTAATAATTTTTAATTTCTATTAATTAAACAATTTTGTATCTATTACATCACTTAAATTTTACACTAAATTTTACATATTTCACTTTCAATTCACTCTCGTTCACCTCCAAAATCCCTTAAAAAAACATCAATCAATAAATCGCTTCAAATTCATTCATATTCTCACTCTTCCCATCCTCCAATGTGAACACACCCTTAGTCCATTCATTTCATTTTGTTTTACATTTCTCTTTAATTAAAATAATTTTGTTTTACATTTCTCTTTAATTAAAATAATTTTATTTCTCACTTATTTTTATTGTGACATTTTATTTCTTTCTGAACTACTTCGTTCCTCTCTACCAGAGTAACATAATTAATGAAAGTCTAAAATTTCAACGTGCGTATATATATAAGGTTTAATCATTCACTAAGTCCCTATTTTCGCATGGAATCTCAATTTCGTCCCTTTCTTTCTGAGAATATCAATTGGGTCCCAATTTTATGAAAATTGCAACAAATCGATCCTTTCCGTTAAATAGTGTCAAACGGCGTTAAAAAAATTTGAGTGGATGCTGAGATGACGAACGAACGCTCGTCCACCAGCGTTCACCAGCGAACGAACTCTCGTCCACCAGCGAACGAACGCTCGTCCACCAGCGAACGAACGCTCGTCGACCACCGAACGAACGGTCGTCCAGTGTGGAACGAACGGTCGTCCAGTGTGGAACGTTCGTTCGTTGGTGGACGAGCGTTCGTTCGCTGGTGAACGAGCGTTCGTTCGCTGGTGGACGAGCGTTCGTTCGTCATCACAGCATCCACTCATCAATTTTTTTAACGCCGTCCAGCCAATTTAACGGAAAGGATCGATTTGTTGCAATTTTCATAAAATTGGGACCCAATTGATATTTTCAGAAAGAAAGGGACGAAATTGAGATTACATGCGAAAATAGGAACTCAGTGAATGATTAAAAGTGTAATAAAGTTAAATGTGTTATGAATGTATCATGGGATTAGGCCCAGTGATATATAAAATTTAAAAGCTATGATTCCATCTGTATTTAAACAAATTAAAAAAAAGTTGAGTTGAATCCAACTTAAAAAAATTATATATACTAAGCCAGGTTGAGTCCCTGGGAATCAAATCAAATTTGTGAATTTTCTGTCCTGACACTCCTAATTTGTTCTTTTGCGTCTGTCGCATTTTATAGCTGGCACTCTTGCAGTGGCAAAGTGAAAGTTGTTTCTCCCAACAACAGGATTCAAAATCAAACCTTTCACAAAAAAAAAACGTAACAAACTCTTCGAGTTCCACCGCTAAACCCGCGTCGCTTGTTTCGCCAGTCCGAGTTGGAGACTCAACAACATTCATGGACGAGTCGGGTTCCGCTTCCTCTCCGCTGCGCCCGGTAACAGTGGACGGAGCCGACGCTGACGCCGCGCTGTCGAAGTCGAGGTTTCTGACTCGGGAAGAGGTTCTCAGGCGGCGGCTCCGGCGAGTGAAGCAGCTAGGGCGGTGTTATCGGGCCCACTATTGGGCCCTAATGGAGGAGCTCCGGTCGAAGTACAGAGACTATAGCTGGACCTACGGAAAGAGCCCCTTCAAGGAGGGTCACAATGAGACGGACATCGACCATCAAAACGGCGGCGTCCCTGCTCTCGGTGGCGGCCACGACATCGTGCGGTGTCGTTTCAGCGGCTGCAAGACTAAGGCCATGGCTTTGACGACATACTGTCACTCTCATATATTGTCCGATTCCAAACAGAGGCTTTACCATGGATGCAGAGCCGTCGCCAAAAAGTGAGTTTTTTTTTTTAGTTTTCAAAACTGTTTTCTGATATTTCCAAATTGAAAATGCATTTATGGATGTTGAAGTGAAATTGGGATTTGTTTGACGTGAAAAGCTAAAAAGATAATGAAAGTTATATTATAGTCGGTGTTGCTAATCTTCTAAGGTTGGCTTTGTAGTGTGCTTTTGGGATTGGGTTCAGGTTTAGGGTTTAAAAAAGCTTGGTTATTTTTAATTTCGTGTACTATGTGTAGAACTTCAGAATTGGGTGTTTGGGTAAGTTGTTCAAAATTCGAGGTTCAAGCATTTTCAACCATTGTACAGTAAAAAAAACAGTCGGTGTTTATGTTTCTTCTGAGTTCTTTCTGTGCTTCAGTTTTGTTGTGGAGAAATTTGTTTTCTAATTGTATTTTAAAGATAAATAGCCACTATATCATTCTTTTTTCAACCACCGTGCACTTTAGAGGCTCACTCTTCCATCACATTATTTCAGTTATGGCTACCTCAAATCAAACAGTTCTTGGGTTTATGAACCAAAATATTTCACTGAGTCCACGTCTAACTAAGGTCATTTTGGTGCTCGAAATCTACTTTATTAGAAAAAATGTGCAACCTAGTGCCTACTGATGTCATATGAAAGTTTCTAATGTTTACAAAGAATGAATGCATTTCAAGACCAGTCAGATTTCGCTGTCTGAAAAAGTATTTTGATTCACATTTTGAGAGTTTTTAGCCCATTGCACTGGACCGATCAACATGTCTTTATGGATTCAAATTCTGTACAGCGTGTTTGAATCATCTAGAATAAGGATCTTGAGAGTTCATAGTTCTCAATAATAGGACAGAATTAGTAGAAAAATATTGACCAACATTATCCATTGTGAGAGACTGATTCCTTAAAACTTGTAAAAATTGCTATGAACAATATAAAGTTTTATCTCTTTCCCTTTTATATCTTTCTTGATGGAAATCAAGATACATACTTAACCAAGCAGAGACAGGCAGTGACTTTGTTGTAATTTGAGATAATATCTTTAGAATCTAAGACTTTGTTGTAATTTGAGATAATATCTTTAGAATCTTCCTAATTAGAGGAAATAGATATATAATCTTTTATTTTATTTTACTTTCCTAGTTTCCCTATTTTCCTTTTTAGGAGAATTAGATTATTACAAATAGAGAGTATCATAATGTATTTTTTATGATTGAGAATAATAAATCAGTCTTATTTTCAACTTGGTATCAGAGCTTGTCTGATCTGCTTCCGCTGTCTTTGTTGTCTGTCGGCGGCCCCCTAAAAGTCTCTTCTTTAACATGTGTTTTTAATGGGCTCCAATTGCCCTAATCAAGTTCTGCCTTAGAATTCTAGCCTTGTTTTCCAATATTACAAAATATAGAGTTTGTTTGAGTATGATTAGAATGGGATTTGAACCCATTCCCTTTCAGACCAGTAGCTGAAACTAGTGCTTTAGATCTGTTGATGCCCAATCAATTTTGGCGCATTCTTATTGACTGCCAGTTGAAACAAAGAGACCGAAAGTCTCTTCTTTGAAGAACCCATTGCCTTCACTGTTTATTCCGCTGTGTACCGCTACTCTCCTCTATCGACCACCATCCTCCTCCGTACGCAGCCAACCATTGTCCGCCGCCGGCTACTGTCGCACTTTCGTCGAGTGACCAGCGGATCTGGACTGCCTCCTTAAGCATCGGCCAACCACACTGGTTCTGAGGGCTACCTCTCATTCACGCGCTGCCACGAGCGCCAAATTTGTCCCATCGTTGCCGGCCACCGTCACAGTTTCGACCGGTGACCAGCGGATCTGGATCGTCTCTTCAAGCGCGACCTAACCCTGGTGGTCGACGTCTCTGTCACGTCCGCATGCGTCATCACACGCCTCCTCTCTCTGGTAGATCTTGAACACGTGTTCATCACGCGATGCCGTCCCTGTGTCGGAATCACACTGTGCCGCTTTCGGTCGTGTCGCCGGACCTCCATCTTTCTGTTCTGACCCTCCATAGTAGCCATGGCTGCCATCTTCGTTTTCTTCACAACACCTTCGTGTTCTCTCCGCGATTTCCGCTTTGCGAGCTACTAATCGCCTCACGTGCTTTGCGAGCTACTAATCGCCTCACGTTTCATCACCAGGGAGACCTCTTTCGATGCCTAGTCCGCTTTCGACGCCACTGCGTCACTTCTTTCTTCTCCATTGCAAAGGGCTCTCTACCTCCACCAATGGGTTTCGCCTCGCGTCGTGCTGTGTTGTTCTTGCCTTTTCTTCCCTTTCTTGTGCAGCACTGGTTGGTGCTTCTTGTTGTCGTCTCCGTTGCTTTGATGTCGCTGATGCCACAGTCGGCGCCGGCGCAGTCAACCGCCGCTGCAGTTAGTCGCTGTCGCCACAGACAGGAGTCTCGCCGCTTTGCGAGTTACTGTCAATCTCTTTGCAACCCTTGAACAGTCTTTTGATCTTCGGGTGTTCCATCTCCAATCCAACTTGGAGGAGTTGGAATCCATGTACGCTCCTTCTTGGGACCAAGCAATCGCTCTTCTTGTGAGCCACTGATGTGTCTCCACCATCTAGTTACAATTTCGTGATTCTCTCTTGCAAGTGTTCTTCTATCACAGGAAAAAAGACCCGGCCGTTTCCTGTCTGCACCACTTAATTCACTTTCTTGCTGGGTTGACGTGTTCAAGGTTGGGGGATCTCATTAGACCCTAAACTCTTTGGACACCACTGCCTCACTTCATTGGTCTTTTGATGCCATAATAAGTTCTAAGTGTTTTGCTTTCTGCCATGTGAAAGGATCTTTGCACCTTCAATGCCTTGTTGTAACTGAGAGTTGTTCTATGAGACCACCCGCTGAGTTGACTCGTTCGATGTTAGGGGTTTTAGATTTGTCCCCAAGAAGTATGGATCGATTCTCACCAGTTCTTCCACCTTTACGTTCTGTCATTGACGTGCATATGCCGTTTAGTCGTGAGGGGAAGAAAAGTTTCAGCTGTTGTAGGGTGGTTAAGTCCCTACAGGATTGTTGCTGTTAGCCGCTGCAGGGCAGTTCAGTTCCTGTAGGTTTGTTGCTGTTCAGGGCAATTAAGTCCCTAAAGGTTTATTGATGTTCAGGGCAGTTAAGTCTCTAAAGGTTTGTTGCTGTTCAGGAGAGTGAAGTCCTTGAAGCTTCGTTGTTGTTAGGACAGTTAAGTCCCTAAAGGTTAAGACACTGAAGTCCTTGAAGGTTCGTTGTTGTTAGGGCAGTTAAGTCTCTAAAGGTTCGTTGTTGTTAGGGCAATTAAGTCCCTAAAGGTTCATTGTTGTTCAGGGTGATTAAGTCCCTACAAGTTTGTGGCTGTTAGCCTTTGAAGGCCTCCCATATGTTACTCATGGAAATCATGTTCTTGAAGTTTTGTTGCTGTTCGCCACTATTGATGGCAATCCAGTCCTTGTAGTTTGTTGTTGTTCGTCACTGGAGGCCCTTCATCTGTTCTTGTAGTTTGTTGCTGTTTGTTGTTACAAGTCATCATTCATTTTTTATGGAAATCTCTCTCGTCCATTGCTGTCCAAGTTGAAGTTTCATGGTGCTAGTTCGCCCTCGTCCATTGCTGTCCATTGTTGTCCAAGTTGAAGTTTCATTGTGCTAGTTCGCTTTTGTCCATTGCTGTCCAATTTGGTTTATTGACGTTCTCTACAATTGAGTTTGACTATTCCAAGCTTGGTTCATACAATCTTGTATAATCCAGCTTGAGGGGGAGTGTTGTAATCTGAGATAATATCTTTAGAATCTTCATAACTAGAGGAAATAGATATATAATCTTTTATTTTATTTTACTTTCCTAGTTTCCCTATTTCCCTTTTTAGGAGAATTAGATTATTACAAATAGAGAGTATCAAAATGTATTTTTTATGATTGATAATAATAAATCAGTCTTATTTTTAACTGACTTCATGGTTTTTTTTTATATATATTATTGCCTTTGACAATCAATTAAACTTGTCAGGTTCCTTCTCAAAACCCATCCCTTTGTCATTATTAGGGCAATGTTCCTTCATTTTATTATTAAATTATATATATTATTTGCCACACGCTTGAAACATTTCTAAGATTTTTTTCTTTGAAATACAATGTCTGGAGCAGACAACTTTACTGACACAAATATTTTCTTTATTTAGTTTGCCAACAGGTCCTTCATTTTGTAATAAGCCAGTACTGAAAACCATGGTTCCTCCTGCATGCCCCACTCATCATCAATTCGGTGAAAGGTGTCTAGCTCGTGCGTTAAGAAGGGCAGGGTTAGGGAATGCTATCCCTTCTAATCGTAAGCCTACTGTGAAGTTACATGTATTAGTTTCTGAATTTGTCCACCAAATTCAAAATAAACGAAAGCTTGCATTGAAGGAAACTGCTCCTAAAGTTGAGACTGAATAAAACTAATCTGCATATTATAGAATATAATATTGAATTCCTGCTGATTTTGCAATGCATAGGATGGAGGTGGCAAGATAAAATAAGTACCTCTACACATGTATGCTTGTAATTTTTTCTGCAAATTTGCCTTTCTTAGTCATATTCAATGAGCAGCAGCATTGTCTATTCAATAGTTGTTTGTTCTTTAAGTAAAAAATTGTATATACTTCTAAAGCCTTCTGCATGGATTAGAAATCTCAAACCTCAAGTTTTTATGTTGGAGATCATATCATGTCAAACTCAATTCTGTTTAGAATTATTGTTTGTATAAAGGAATATGATAAGAACCTTCTGAGAATCACACCACAAAAGCTAGCTATTGTAGTTAGAGCTTAAGAACTTATTAACCCCACATTAGAATCTTACATATCCATTGTGGGACTCAAATGCAATACGAGTGGCTATGCAGGAGTCCTTTGACTAGCATCAGGCGAACACTGCAATGACTGGTCACCACTGTATTGCTTGTAAAGTTGAGAGACGTGGTGGAAGGCTCTAATACTGAATAATAAGAACCATAGAGAATCACCCTGCAAAATCTATTGTAGGTGGAGAGAAAACAAGGCTTTATAAACCCCAAATTGGAAGCTCATACTTATGGACGTGGGACTCAAGTCTTGATGCCCTCACAGGCTGATTATGCACTAGTCCTTTGACTAGTCTTGGCCAACACTACAGTGTTGCTCTCACCACCACAATGTTCGCCAAGGCTTTGATACCAAGTGATTTAAATCTTGGCAGAACCACACAACAAATGTTATCCATTGTAGGTGAAGAGAGCTCTAGGCCTTTCGGAATCCCATAGGTCCAACGTAAGACTCCAATCTGATACCTTGTAATAGAATCCTAACATCCTATCATGTTCTATGCACACACACACACACAACCTTGGTTCCCTCAGGTCTTTTGCGCACCTGTCCTTTGACTAGAATTGGGTTAACACTGAATGTCAAAGTCACCCGTGTCACTTAAAACCTGGTGAAAATATTACCGCAAAAGCTAACTATTGTAGTTGCAGAGCTCCATGCCTTGTAAACCCCACATTGGAATCTCATACTTCAACTTGGGACTACTCCATGCCTTTCAATTGAATCCGAACAGAGTAAATGCACAAGTTCTACACAATCTATTTTATTTGTTTTATAATTTCTTTTGTGGGTCATAGATGAATGAAGAGCTGGTAGCAGACATTTAATTTTTTTATTATTGTGAAAAGCGCAATAGCTTAGGGAAGTAAACTAACAAAGATGTACTTGTTGCATCGTGTAGGTATTATTGTTGTTATTTTCTTGCATTGTCAATGGACTTAATTCCTAAATCCTAAGAGTACTATGAAGCTCTGAGTGGCACCTAAATGCTTCTATTGTATTTTATAGTTTCATTTCTGAACAATAGAATGCTTTACATTCATGTCTTTAGTTGTTTATAACTACCTCGATCAGTGATGTGTTTCAGATGCTGGTTTTAAACCGGTGTTGTTTGAATTTAAAAATAAAATGTATTTATATATTGATAAAGAAGAACTGTCTCGTTCTAGCACTACCATGTAGCATTTTATTCAACAACGTAAAAGGATCCAAATCTGCTGGTTGTCATATAATTTCTTTTGTTATATTACTTATAAAGTTTTTAAATGGTATGGTTTTTTAGTGGTGTCTAGCAGCTGTTTTCATTAACTCATCTACATAAAAAAATCTTATTGTTATTTTAGTGGTGTCTAGCAGCTGTTTATGAAACTAGGAGATTACGCTAGGGGTTTCTTTCAAAAGAAGTTAAATATTGTTTTAGGCTGGGTCCATCCAGAAGATTGCACTGCAAATTTCTCTACACCTATGACTGTGTATTCATCCACCTCCATAATTTCATAATATGTTTCCTAGTTTTTTGAAAAATATCTAACTGTTCTTTCTCTGCTTTATACACTTGAGTTTTTTTTTTCGGAATTTATTATTTGAAATTCATATTGAATATATTTTAAAGGCTTTATGTTCTAAATTATATATTATATTCTAGACAGTGTAATTCAATATTATAAATATGGAAGTTAATTCTGATTAGGTAATTATAAATTATGTTTAAATATTCTAATCCGAAAGTTATTCTGTGGATTGATCCGAAAGGTGCATGGGGATTGAATTATGACCAATAAGGCCGTAGAATAAAAATATTGAATTCCAAGGATATATTAATTCATCCCCAGATGATATAGATAATTGTGCATATAATAATTATATAAAAAGAAAGTTGAACAATCAGCAGCTAGGGTAGACATCTCTAGTTTCTAACCACTTCAACCCATTCCTCTTAGCATACTTAAAACAAATAAAAAGAATTTGCAATACAGCAGGAGAAAGAGAAAGTGCAATCACTTAAATGCCTATCTTGTTTGAAAACATACATGCATACTGACAGTATATAATTTTGGTATTTATTGATACACATAAATGTGTTTTGCTTTGACAAGCATAAACCAAAGGAAACATAGAACAACTGTCAGATACAGAAAGGGCTAGTAATTTTATATCATTTCACGTAACTAACACAGTCTTCTGAAATTGCTTAATGGAATTTCCATTTTGTTATTTTGTGTTGTATTTATTTTTATTATTTTAAGATGTGGCAAAACTTTGGTCGATATAGTCTTGTGGTGACTCATGCTTTAGTCTTATGATTGACATTCAATTGAGTTCATTCGATTGACCTTTGGTCTGAACTTACAATTGACATATTTGATTGATTTTTGGTCAGATCAGCTTGAAATATTTTTGGTTAAAGTTACTTGATCAATGATTTGATTTATTTTCTATTAGGTTGATTTGGTCAACTTTCAACTAGGTCTAACAAAGCAAAATTTGGATTGGAAATGAATTGAGTTGATCATGGTAAACTAA
Source organism: Vigna umbellata (assembly GCF_018835915.1). The sequence continues at coordinate 198,905 of NW_025906322.1, read as the reverse complement.
GGTTGACCTTCAAATTAAGTTGATTTGGCCAACCTTTAATGAAGTAGATTTTGTTGTCTATCAGTTAGATTGAATCGGTTGATCTTTGATTAGGTTTATTTGGTTGATCTTTGTCTAGGCTAATTTGACTGATTTTCTATTAGGCCAACACTTTCGAGTAGGTTAATTTGATTGAACTTTTGTTGGATAGTTTTGGTCAAACTTTGGTTAAACTTTGGTTAAACTTTGATCCACCTTTAATCTGGTCCAACTTGGCCAAACTTTGGTTAGGAATGACTCGTCTGCACTTCGATTGGGGTCAACTTCACCAACCTTTGTCCAAGGTTGACTTGACCGACCTTTGCTTAAGGATAAATTAAGTTGATCTTCGACTAGGATTGACTTGATTGATTGATGCTGACTTAGTCGATCTTCAACTAGGTTCGACTTGTGCTCTCCTTTAAATAGGGTTGATGTGGATCAACTTTCGATCGATATTAACTCGGATCGACCTTTGGTTTCGGTCGCTCAGACTGACATTTGACTGAGACTAACATTTCAACAATCTCGGTCAAATGCCAGTTTGAGCGACCGAAACTGTTGATAATTGATCCTTAGTTGTGACAAACTTAGACCAACGATCGAGGCCACCTGTCTTAACTTTACTTAGGTGCACCTTAACTTTTAAATTTTCCAAATCTAAAAAGTGATTTAATATAAACCCAAATCCAGTATCGAGATTTGAATTTTCAAAAGTTATTCAATTTAAATCCAATCAACTTAACTGAATTTAAAGTCCTAAAGTTATAAATTTACGTTTTGATAAATTGAGTTAAATAGCCTTCAGACAATATAAATTTAGATTATTATAAATTAGATCATCGCCAACTTAGTACAGAAATTAGAGATCTGGTAAATGATAGGATATAGCTAACAAATTTCGTAATCCGGAATTGGTAAAAAATTATTTCAGAGTTTACAATTCAAAGTTCCAAAAAGTACCACTTCCTGAATTTTTAATACTTGTATTATATCTATTGATTGTATTATTTAGAATATAACATTTTTTTTTTAAAACTATAATCTGCAACGACACAATCTCTAAAACTAAATTTCGACTTATTCTCTTCAAATGATTTATGGATAACGAAATCTACAAATAAAAGCTAAACCATACAAAAAAAAAAAAACAAGTATAATATGATTTTTTCAAAAAAATTAGAAAGAGCGTGGGACTATTATCGGGTGAAGAAAGAAGAGCTTACGCCTATTTGTAAGAAAGGATGTAAAATTTTCTAGTCAAGTTAGGATTTGACGATTTCTTATGTTTAATAACATCTCCAATGTCAATGTCTTCAAACCTCTTAGGAGTTTGGAATAGAACTTCAATTGTGTTTTCTTTTATTATTGTTTCAATTGTCAAAGTACTATTTCAATTTTTAAGAAGCACTTAAAAGAGGAGTTATATAGTTTACTCAAGTAGTTAAACTTTATATGAGTAACTCATAAGAAGTTGACTAATGCAAACCTATGTTTTTAAATTTTTGGGAAGTTATGTTTTTTTTTTAAGTTTTAACATTGTAATTATATTGTTAAAGAATATAGTTGCAATTCTTTTCTTTCAAAAATTTGTTTAAATTGCAATAATATTGCTTAGTTCAAGGACTATTACTAGTATTATAGAGCTTTATTTATGATGAATATGAAAAAAATAAAATCTAGAAAGGACTATATTTAAAAAGTTTGAATGGATGTCTAGAGGTTTAGATCCATTGGAAGCACTAGAAGAATATTACGAAATTTTTACACTTGATAATACTGAAACAAGAAATCAAAAGACAGCAAAACCAAAAAAGCTAAGAGAAATGTAACTCTTTTTGTAGTAGTATCATCAACCATTTTTACTCGAATTATGATTTTAAAATAAACTAAAATCATGTGGGAATATAATCATGGAGGTGCTAAATCTTATTAAAGATTTTGAATTGGTGGGAGATATAAAAAGAACTTCTTCTTTAATAAGTGAAGAAAGTTCTTTAATAAATGAAAGCAAAGTTGAAATTTTGAAGGAAAGGTATCTCTTTGCAAGCATTATAACAAGATACGTCATCCTCCATTTAAGTGTAATACGTGCATGTACTTGGACATGAAGCTGTGATTTGCAAGAACAAAATCCAACAACAAAATAACAAAATTGCAAATGAAAAAAAGGAAGATTGACTTTTTATTATGACTTGTCTCTCAAGTAATGTTTTTGGTTAATCTTGGCTAGTTGATAGTGGATGCACAAATCACATCACTCATGACAACGAACTCTCCAAGGAACTTAAGCCTTCCAAAATTTCAAAAGTAAAGATAGATCATGGTAGTTCTATTATAGTAATTATATTATAGTAAAAGGAATATGAACCATTTCCATGGTAACACATGTAGGAAATAAAACAATTTTCAAGTATTGTATGTACTTGACCTTGACCAAAACTTGTTGTGTATTTGTTAACTTTTAGAGAAAGGCTTTTGAAATACCTAGAAAACACTAGAAAGGGAAGGAGGTAGAATAGTGTTATAGGAAAACTTTTTGCAAAGAAAATAGTTTAAAAGACTTGTCAAGAATTAAAAGATTTTATAGTGTTAAACACTTGACTTTGAAAGTTTTGTTCAAAATATAAGTTCTCAAACAAATATTTTTCAATCGTTTAAACAAATTAGCTATAGCGTTTTGATAAGACCAACTCTTAATAAAAACAGTGTTTGATGACAAGAGTTGTTATGATGGTTAAGAAAGCACGTGATTGTAGGGTTTGTAAAAGGAGAGTTTTGCAAGATTAAAGAAATAACCACACAATTGTCTTTATACTGGTTGGCTCCACCGAGCTACTTCTAGTCTCCTCTAAGACCTCTTAGACGGTTCCACTATAATCTTTCACAAGATTACAACTGAGTATTCTCACCACTTCTAGTATCACCTAGTCACTCTAAGTAACCCTCGTTATATAAGACCCGAGAAAATAGGAGTCTTAAAAATAAAGTTTTGTTAATAGTTGATTATGTTTCTTTTTAGAGTTGATATGTCTAATAAGGTTTTGTGAGTATATATCTTAGTTAAAAACATAATTATGCTAATTATTTGATGTTATTATTAATATGAAACACATGATTGGTATGTTATTAATTTGACGATTTGTGTATGTGTGTGATATTACCAATATGATGTGTTGACTTGTGGATAGAAGGTTGGTTTAAGATTGAATGAGTGTGGCTTCAATTCTAGAGAGAAAGATAGTTAAGGTAAACTTTTGTTTTAATATGTATTTTTGGGCCCAAGGGCAAAAAAGTATTTTTTTCCTTTATTAATTGGTGTAGAAATTAATATAAGGGGGTGTAGAAAGTAAAAGAATAAAATTAAATATGAAATTAAAAGATTACATGGATTTTAGGAAGATTTAGTGGTTTGTTGATATTTTAAAAAGTAGTTAAGAGAGAATAAGAAAGAAAATCTTAGTGGTTTTAGAGATTTTATTCAAACTAAAAAGATAGAGATAGAATAGAAGAAGATAAAAAGAAGAGTAAAAAGGGGTATGCATATTGCTACCCTAAAATCAAAAACGAAAATTAGAAAGATAAAGGAGAGAAAAGATGTTTTCTAGGAGAAAAGAGGAAGAGTTGCAAAAAACCTTAGTGCAAGGGAGGATTTATGGTGTTTTTGAAGTTAGATAAAGCCTTAATATTGGCCAATGTATGAGGAAGCTTATCTTTGTTTGTTTGTGGTTGAATGTTATATGTGTTCTTGATTATCTTGATTGATAATCCTTGTTTTGATACATGTGTATATGATTATGATTATCTGTGGTTATTATTGGGTAAGAGTTTTTGTATGCATGGGCATAGGGTTTATGTAATATTTGTGATGGGTTTTCCCTATGAATGTAATATGTACAATTTGTTGGGTTATCCCAACACAGGGTTTGATGCTAAGGGAGAACAAAAATATGATAATTGGGGGTTTCCATGCAAATATATGTTGTAAGGGTGTGATAATCATATACAGTATGTTTGGGATATAACATGTCAATGATTGAATTTGGATGATTCAAATGATGTATTATATGTGTTTGAGTATGTTTACATGGGTATGTGATGCTTGAATGCATGTATGATGTGTTAAGTATGTTTCCACGTAATCTATGGTTGATGTATGTATGTTTGAATGCTTGAATCATGTCCAAGATGTGTTTCGATTCAGCAATAATCTAGTATCATAAGTGATAATCGATTATTTGCACAATTGTTTTGAGTTTGGTTTCGGGAATAATCGATTATCTTGGATGATAATCGATTATCCCTTTCTACGTGATGTTTCTGGGTAATTTTCATTGAGATAATCAACTATCTTAAGTGATAATTGATTATCACAGTGCATTTTTGTGAAAACTGGCGAATTTGATGGAGAATGGACGTGGACCAAGCTTGAGGAGTTGTGGAACGTGATGATAATCAGAGATTGAGGTTGGTGATTATGTTTAGGGTCAGGTTTAACTTGTGGTTGAATAATGGAGCATGAGTGAGTGTTGATGTATATCTGAGTATGTGATTAATGAGAATGAGAGTGGAGGATAAGTCTATTTGTTATACTTCGTAAATCCTTGTGCTATCTGTGGATAAGTGTTTCCTTTTTCCTTGTGTGCATTGGATGAGTTGTTCGGGTATTAAGCCTTCCTTGTGTGGGGATGAAGGTGTAGTTCTTGTCCTTGTTTCTTTTTTTTATCCAGAAGAGATATCTACACCGCATTAATCAAAATATCAAAAATATAAAACATCTTGTTTTTGGTATTGTTCATTTTGACACTAAAAAACCTACTTGTTTATATCCTAATGAGTCTAACAATACTATGCGATTTTCTATGTTTGTTTTAGTGCTCTTTAATTTATTCGTTGGTGCCATAGGAATCTCTTTCAGCCAAGAAGGAATACTCATAACTTTCTATTTTTGCACTTTTATTTGTGTTTAGGAGTCTAGGTTAGCTTGTTTTTCTTCTTAATTATTTAGAAATAGACTAGTTTTAGGATTTTTCTTTAATTTTCTAGATTATTAGAATTTTAGTTAAAAATAGATTTTTAAGTGCATTTTTAGTATTTTTGTAAATAAGTAGGAAAATAATTTTTTTTCTCTTGAAAATCTTCTAATAAAAATTTTGTTTTTTTTTTCTTAATTAGGTTTAATGTTTCTTTAATTGTAAAATTTACGTTTCTTTTGTTTCAATTGCTGATTTTTTTTTATAATTGGATTTTAAATTTCAGATTGGACCATGTTTTGGGCTGCTGCCACCATGGGATTAATTGAAAAGCACATTCTGAGCCGTTGCATTTGAGATTAAGCTGCTGATTTGCTGAAATTAAAACTGGCCTACACTGAAATGAATTGGGCCGCAGCTTGGGCTGACTCCAACTAAGTGGAACACATCGTTTTAGCATTGCTAATGCCTCAGGGGGTCATAGCTCGAGAAATTTAATTGGAGCAGAAGTTGCTTTTGGGGCTAGGGCTTGACGCACCACAGAGAGTGAAAGAAAGAGAGCTCCATGGCTCAAGTGTATTACCTGCCCAGAGAAGATGATGCCAAGCTCGCGATCCTGACCGGTGAAGAAGGTGAATGATCGGAGGGTTGAAGTTAGAGAAGCAGGGAGAGCCGTCTGATTTGAAGGAAGTGTCGAAAAGAAGATTCGAAGCGCCAAGTATCAAGGGTTCCCTTTTCTTTGTTCTAGTCTTCTTACCCTATATAAAGGGGCTTTTTCCATGTACATACAGACTTTCAACAGTTCTAGACACTACAGTTTCACACTCTCTAGAGTTAGGTTTTTTTTACGCTTTCTATAGAGTAGGTTTTCGTTTTTCTTACTTTTGGAGCACACACTCACGGTAGTGACAGCCCGTGGTGGCTTCGATTGCGTCTCATTCGGTACGTTTTTCTTGTACTCTTAATTTCTCATTAATAAATGTCTTTTTCATTGATGTGTTTCTGTTGTGTCTGTTTTGTGATTCTGAGTTTGATTTTGTTTAGGTTTTATGTAGTGTTTCTTGTTTTACATTGAGAAAAATGATTTGGATTTTGTATCTCTGCAATTCTATGGTTCCTTTGGAAATTATATGACTATGTATTGAGCATTCTTTATCGAGATGTCTTCTCGAGTCAGAGATGAGTCCAATGCATAAAAATTGATTCAAATTTGTGTTTTTTTTATCAGATTTAAATTGTCATTGATTGAGAATGAGTAGAAATTACCACTGTAAGTTCTGAAATATGAACTATAAAAGACCTTGTGATGGGCTTACTTTAGTCAGAATGTCTTTCTGAGTGTAATTGAATCTTTATCCTCAATCATTTGCACATTTAAATTCTGTTTGTGAATTTTAGATTGATGAATAGGCAAATGAACATTGGTTGGACAAATTAGTGGAAAGAGTCAAATGGGGCTCTGAAAAATGACCTAGAATACCCTGTATTGGGGTTCACATTATCAGGATGTCTTTCTGAGAACTTTAAGCACTCTTTTATTCACTCCAATGTGCATTTCACCTATGACTTCAATTCTGCTTTTGAGATCGTTATATTGCTTTTGAGGATTTAGGTACTGTTTCTTCATAGTTTAGTTTTCTGTTATTTGGAAATGTTATAGATTTAGGATTTATTTTCTTTTAGTTTTTGTTTGAGAAGGTTCAATTTGTGAATGATAATAATGATGTTGATAATGTAGGTTATTATTTTTTACAAGTGCTTAGACTAGAGTTGGTTCTGATTCATGAGTTTCTTCCCTGATTCTTTTCTTTTGATCATTAGTTCTAGGTGTGTCTTGTTGACTTTTCTTTACTTTAGATTGTACATATGTGGCCGCAACATTTAAGTTCAGTTACTTCATACATGAGCATATTCATTTGGCTTTTAGGATTTGTTTAGCTTTTAATTTCCAATTTGAGTTGCTTGTTTACAGTTTTAGTTTTAGGTCATTTTAGTTGCATGTAATTCTCATATTAGTTTAATTTCTGTTTCTACTTTAGGTAGTTTACAGTTCTATTCTCATTTCTTTTCTTTATTTTTAAAATGACATTTTATTTCTTTATTTTTCTTTTAAACAAATTTGATTTCTTTACTATTTTCTTTTTAAATTTCTTCATTTAATTTCTTTCCCCACCTTGCAGTAGTTAATAATTAGTAAATAAATACAAGACTTTAACCCTACACTTTAATCTTAATTAGCTGAGTCCTATGATTGATATTCTGGTTGCCCTATACTACATTAGTGGGGACCAGACTTTGTTCTGCCTTAGGCGACTAAAAGGCAGTTTAACAAATGGCGCCGTTGCCGGGGACTCGACGAGTTAAGTCTTAGAGTGTTAGCTTAGTCTTGTCTAGGTTTGTTTTCTTACTTGCATTTTTGTCTGTGTTCATATAGCTTAGGTTTAGGAGTGTAGAGTTAGTCCTTGCATCCATATAGCTTGTATAAATTCTCTTTTCTTTCATAGATTTCTTTTGTTGAATTATGTACTAGATATTTTAGAAGTCTGATTGGTGTTTCTTCCAATGAGCCTTGGGTAAGCATGAATTACTATTCTGAATATTATAATTGCTCATTTCCTTATAATGCTCAATCACCAAGGTTTGACCTATTTTATCAGCCTATTCTTGAGGATTTTATGCAGCCAACCAATCAAGCTTTCCAACAGCAACCACCACATTATTTTCAACCATATCATGAGCAACCATCCTAACATGTGCAGTGATAACGATTGAAAATACTGTTATCTGTGATGTGATTTTGATACTAAATGCATCCTTTTTTACTTAGAAAGTTGCTTGAAATCATGTTTTTCTGTTAAGTTGTGTGAATAAGAGAGTTAAGGTTGAACTTGATGATTTTATGACTAAATTCCCTTGTTTTGGAAGGAAATGAGATAATATGGAAGCAGAGCTGAAGTGCCAAGGAGATGGAGCTCAAAAACATTTGAAAAAGCACTAGAAACTAGGAACGCTCGAAGCTTGAGCATCCTTTTTTCAGCCCTTAGCGCCAAAGCCTACCGCACAATGCCTGGCGCCCTTTTTGGGGCATCGAGCGCCACTTTTCCTGAAGAACCACGCCTGCTTGCCCTCCGAGTGAAGCTGAGCTCCAATTTTAGTATCGCAACACGCCCAGGCGCCCTAAGTGGGGCGCTGAGCCCCAGCGAGATGGGCTTGTGCTTTGTTTTTGTTTTGATTCCGCTCTATTTAAAGGATCCAGACGCCCTAGGTTTTGTATCTTTGGAAGAGGAGCCGCAACAACAAACTCTTCCAGTCTCTGAAGGCGGATTTGGATGCGGGAGCCTCCATCTTCAACTTTTAGGATTTTTCTATCTCATTCTTCTCCATTGTACATCTAGTTTCATCATGACAATGGCGAACTAACTTCTATTTGTTGTTGGGGGATGATGTAACCTTGTGAATTCTCATGTATTTGAATTGATTCTTAATAATATATGCTTATTTCATTAACTGTTAGGATAATTCTTCTGTGATCAATGCTTGCTTTGTTTAACTCATTCATAGCATGATGTATGAATTGCATGAGTGCCGGGAGGTTCCTTACAATTCAGGTTCTTGTAGAATTATTCCTAAGAGCAGTATTTCTCAGGGATGGGGGTATGAGTCTTGGTCGTCTTAAGCTCCTGATCTTAAGAATTAATTATTAGGGATGCTAAGAATCGTATGAACTAGTAATTAAGGATACACTTTCTTCACCGAGGGATCGGGTTTTAAGTAATTTAGTGAGTGATGTTGACTTTAATGAAAGAAGAAGAATTCTTATATACATGAGAGTAAACTTGATGAAATCTAACCCCAACAACATATTCATCTCATAACATAAACATCATCCATTCATCACTGTGCTAGTCTTCAATTGATCAAAACTGCATTCATATTTAATTTTCTGTATTTGCATTCTAAACCAATGATTTCGTTCCTTTTAATTCCTAATTAATCGAGTTATCACACGATTGTGTGCTGAGAGTCTCTTGGGACACGATACTTGGTCTTACCATTTTATATTACTTGTACGATCCGGTACACTTGCCAGTGACTCAACAAGTTTTTGACGCCGTTGCCGGGGACTCACGATTTAAAATATTCAATTTGTGTGATTCTTGATTAAATTTGACTTTATTTTTTTATCTTTATTTCTTTTATTTTTTATTTTAGTCTTGTGTTTTGTTTTGTTTTTATTTTCCGTGCTAACAGTGTTTTCTAGGGTTTTGCGTCTAGTGTATACAGGATGCAATTCGGACAAGAATATAACTATATGGGCACTCACTTCCACCAAGGTAATTTCAACCACGGGTGGTTACCTCACTCAAGCATGAGTCAAAGTCAATTTGGGCAAGCTGCTAGAGAATTTAATAGACTACCACAACAATAATGGCAGCAACAACTCTCTCTATCAAAAAGAATGGCAACGCTAGATGACACACTTCAAGAGTTAATGCAGATGTCTGTATCTCATCATAAAAGCACTATGGCGGCAATAAGAAGGATGAAGATGCAGATTGGTCACCTAGTTGAGAAGATTGAAGAGTTTGAGGTTAATACGAAAGTTAACCCTAGGGAGGATTGTAACGTCGTTATCACTGGAAGTGGCAAGGTTTTAGATGAGAGAAAAATAGAGAGAAAAGAAAAAGAAAGTTTGAGTGAAAAAGTGAAAGATGTAGAGAAAGAAAAAGAAGAGAGCAAAAGAAAAGAAAAGAAAAAAAAAGGGAAGAAAAGAAAAAGGGAGAGGAAGAGGATGAGAGAAAAAAGAAAGAATTATATGAAAATCCCCTTCCTTACCAAAAGAATTATTCTAGGAAGAAGAAGGAAAAACATTTTGAGCGTTTCATGGAAATCTTCAAGAAATTGGAGATTAAAATTCTTGTGATTGAGACATTGCAACAGGCTCTTGGTTATGTTAAATTCCTGAAGAAATTCAACAAAAAAAAATATCCAGAAAAGGAAACAATTGAGGTACAAGGCAATTGCAGTATGATCTTGCAGAAGGCACTTCCTCCAAAGGTTAAAGATCTAGGAAGTTTCACTATTCCCTGCACTATTGGGAGTCATGAAATAGGGAAAACCCTAATTGATTTAGGGTCCAATATCAATTTGATGCCCTAAGGTCCAATAGATCCACTAAAAGCCCTATGGTGTGGTGGAGGATGTTGTGATTCGAATAGACAACCTTAGATTCTTGGTGGATTTTTATGGTGATGGAGATGGGGAAAATTTAGAGATCTCTATTATTCTTGGAAGGTCATTCATGAAAATGGCCAAGGTTATCATGAATGTTGATGATGGAACTATAGCACTCAAAGACCAAGAAGAGGAGGTGATGTTCAATGTCTTCAATGCTGAGTAGTAGATCCAGGTGGAGAAGACTAGGCTCAAAGCTGCATATGAAGATGCACTAGGGACTAGTACAAAAGCTGCTAAGCCAAGCAAGAAAGGTAAAAATTGTTTTCTGTCACAAGTGAAGGAAGAAGAAAAAGACAACAAAGGAAGAAGTGTTCATCAAGACTCCCTGGAAAAATATGAAGAACTTAGATTAGGCATACCAGTGAGATTCAACAACAAATTATGGGTAGTAAAAGAACTCAGAATTGATGGAATGATAGAGATTGAATTTCCAATTTTAAGAAGAGTCAAGAAGGTGAACAGGAAGTTGTTGAAGATAAGTTGGTGTGGAGAAAGAAAGGAGAACACCAAGATCAAAGATGTGACATGAGCTTAATGGTGTCAAGCTAGTGACGTTAAATAAGCGCTTTCTAGGAGGTAACCCAGCTTTCTAAACCTTTCTTTTTTATCATTTGTTTTGTTATTGTACTTGGCTTGAATTAACTAGACTGTTGTGGTTATATTATGTTGTGTTTTGTGATAAGTATTGCTTTGTGATGCTCTAGTATATTGAGTGATGTTGAGATGATGCTTGATGTGCTTATATACAGGTGATGTCTCACAGTTTGTATGAAACAAATGCTTTAGGTAAAAAGTTGATTGAGATACTGAGCAAGATGTTTATCTGAATTCTGAACTTGAAAGTAACCTGTGTGAGGTTTGGGCTTCAGAGTTTTTTCGAATAATTGCTATTACTTTGAAAGCATGAATGATTTTGCCCAAATTTTCTGTGATTGAACTACTTGCTTGCAGGTTTCATATGATCAAGGTCATCTTTTATTATCCCTTTTTAGCCTACACATGATTTTAGCCCAATGAAAAGAGAACAATTTGTTCTAACCTTTGAAACTTGAGCCTTATGCATGTTTTGAAAACCCTTTTTGAAAATCTTTGCCTTGAGTTAAGTTGAGAACATTTGTGGGGTATTGATGAAGGTTCAAGTTTGGGGTTGCTGGGAAATTTGAGAAAAGAGATCGAAAGAAAAAGCATTGAGCTAAGCAGTGAGCAAATGAAAAGCAAAAGCAAAAGAAAGGAAAAATGAAAAGAAAGAAAAGAAAAGCTCAATGTAAGGAAAAGTTGGGAATAAGTGAAGATGGTTATAGGAAAGAGAGGTTGTGTTTGAATGATGAAATCATAAATGTCTCTCTTAACTCAAGGATTTTGTTGTCTAGAAAATCCAATTTTCTTCTTAGCCTAGCCAAGCTACAAGCCGAGAAAAGACCTTGTGATGAAAACTTGCTTGTGAGTATGATTGATTTTGGTTAAATGAAAGGTAAAGTTAATTTTTTTGACATTGTGATAGTAGTGTGAAAGAGACACCAACACCTCACTATACACCTTTGAGTTTGAGTGATATACTTTTGAGTGCTTGAGTGATACACTTTTGAGTGCTTGAGTGCAACACTTTCCTTGGTGAGGAGTAGTTCTTTGAATTCAAGATTTCATCTTTGCTTGAAGTACATGAGCATCACATTGAGTTTGATTGAATTAAGGCATCTGTACATCTTGACTGACATCTTTGTGATGAGCTGATAAAGGTGATTACTTGTCATGGAAGAAAAAGTTTTGAAATATGCTGAGCCATTGTCGTAATTGTTGAGAAAAGCTGAGTTACATTTTGTTTTGCTTGAGGACAAGCAAAGTTCTAAGTTTGGGGTTGTGATAACGGTTGAAAATACCGTTATCTATATGCGATTTTGATACTAAATGCACCCTTTTCTACTTAGAAAATTGATTGAAATCATGTTTTTCTGTTAAGGTTGAACTTGATGATTTTATGACTAAATTCCCTTGTTTTGGCAAGAAATGAGATAATATGGAAGCAGAGCTGAAGCGCCAAGGAGATGGAGCTCAAAAACATCTGAAAAAGCACCAAAAAGTAGGAACGCCCGAACCCTTAGCGCCCTTTATGGAGCCCTCACCGCCAAAGCCTACTGCACACCGCCTGAGCGCCCTTTTTGGGGCGTTGAGCGCCACTTTTCATGATGAACCACACTTACTTTCCCTCCGAGTGAAGCTGAACGCCAGTTTTAGTATCGCAACACGCTCGGACGCCCTAAGTGGGGCGCTGAGTGCCAGCGAGATGGACATGGGCTTTGTTTCTGTTTTGATTCCGCTCTATTTAAAGGACCCAGACGCCCTAGGTTTTGTATCTTTGGCAGAGGAGGCGCAGCAACACACTCTTCCACTCTCTGAAGGCGGATTTGGATGCGAGAGCCACCATCTTCAACTTTTAGGGTTTTTCTATCTCATTCTTCTCCATTGTACATCTAGTTTCACCATGAAAATGGGGAACTAACTTCTATTTGTTGTTGGGGGATGATGTCACCTTGTGAACTCTCATGTATTTGAATTGATTCTTAATAATATATGCTTCTTTCATTAACTGTTAGGATAATTCTTCTGTGATCAATGCTTGCTTTGTTTAACTCATTCATAGCATGATGTATGAATTGCATGAGTGCCGGGAGGTTCCTTACAATTCAGGTTCTTGTAGAATTATTCCTAAGAGCAGTATTTCTCAGGGATGGGGGTATGAGTCTTGGTCGTCTTAAGCTCCTGATCGTAAGAATTAATTATTAGGGATGCTAGGAATCGTATGAACTAGTAATTAAGGATAGACTTTCTTCACCGAGGGATCGGGTTTTAAGTAATTTAGTGAGTGACGTTGACTTTAATGAAAGAAGAAGAATTCTTATATACATGAGAGTAAACTTGATGAAATCTAACCCCAACAACATATTCATCTCATAACATAAACATCATCCATTCATCACTGTGCTAGTCTTCAATTGATCAAAACTGCATTCATATTTAATTTTCTGTATTTTCATTCTAAACCAATGATTTTGTTCGTTTTAAGTCTTAATTAGTCGAGTTATCACACGATTGTCTAGTGCTGAGAGTCTCTTGGGACACGATACTTGTCTTACCATTTTATATTACTTGTACGATCCGGTACACTTGTCGGCGACTCAACAAGTTTTTGACGCCGTTGCCGGGGATCAAAAATTCTATTAACACGCAGCAGCAGCTGCCACACGTATACTGGGACCAATATGTTGAACCAGAGCAGGAGAAATAGATTGCCCTAATGAAAAAGCTTTTAATGCCTTCAAATATCCCTTCTTTTTCTATAAAGTGTTCCGAATAATTATTTTTATCTAGACGTACACTTTTTTGGAACTGCCATAGAATTACTATAGTTTTTTATTGTTATAGAATTTTATGTGAAAGACATTTTTGGATAAATTCCAATTAAATTTCTCTCTAATTAGAAATATATTTCATATATTTCAATTTCCATTTTTTATTGAATATTATAATAATAATATAATACATTTTAGAAAATTTTCCAAATATCGCTATATCTTATTGTAAGAAAAACTGAATTAGTTAAGTTAAATTTAATGAACTAAACAGCAGGATTACATGTTCCTTAGCTAGATTGCGGAACTACTCAAGCAGATCTGTAGGGGAGGCTACAAATGATTTGTAGGGAAGGTTACAAATGATCTATAGGGGAGGCTACAAATGTCCCGTAAGGGATGCTACAGGTGGACTGTAGGAGCGGTTATAGTGGGTAAGGTAGCGTACAAGAGTAAGACAAACTCTTTCTATTGTGGTGTTTATGGTACACTGATTCTCATGGTGTTGTTCATGACTGGGATAGTCATGATGGTGGTGTATCTATGATGGTAATCATCGTATTTGAGATGCTCCAGGTGCTGCTATGTGATAGCAGTGCTATTATAATAGTTATAGTAGGTCGTTAGCATAGGTGCTAAGGAGTGGATACACCAAGGGTCTATGTGTGAGATGTTAGTGATGACATCAATGGTTAAAGATCGAGGATCGATGACCGATGAATTCATTATGTTTGAATTTTTTATGATAAAAGATTAAGAATTCAATTGTTATTATTACTATGTATGAAGTGTTTGTTTATGGTTGATATAATTAGTATGTTTATATCTTGTTATTATGCTTATTTTATCGGTAGGTTACCCCATATGTGTTTATGTTTGTGAGTGATATTATCGACGATGATCGTATAATGTGTTATATGTGAGCAGATGATATTGTAGATGTTCTATAGGTATGTTAGATTCGTGAGATGATGGGGAAAAGATTTGGGTTTCTTTAAAAGTGTTTTTGGTATAGTCCTTTGAAACAATGTAGTGTAGTTGGTTTATTTCCTTAGTCATTTTAATTACTTTTAAAATAATGTAATTCGACAAAGCTTTTGGAACTATTATGTTTTAAATAAGTTATGCATGTTTAAAGGTTAAGGTTTTGAAAAATACGTTTTTGCACTATAAGAAAGTTTGAAATTTACCGATTTTTGTAAACCCGTGGCATCCCAGAAATTCGGGTGTTACACATTACTTTGACCAAAACCGAGTTTCACCTACTCCTGGTTATGCAGAATTCTCATCACTCTTGGTATCCCTAGAAAATCCATATATCTTTCTGATATTTTGTCTAGTTGAGTTTCACCCACTCCTGGTTTCCACTAGACAAACCTGTCTAGCTATCATATTACCCCAATGAGTTAAGCGTAAAATATTTGAATTCTCTTCAGAGTTCACAATCAGCAGATCAAATACAAGTCCTTAGAGCGCGTTACTCTTGTAGAGATGATGTGCATATAATATAATTCTATCTAATAGACTCTAATATTTTTCTCTCCTTTTACAACAATAAGCTTATGATTCTATGAAACTTTAAATTATTTTCTTTTTCTTTTGAGTTTTTCATTTCTTCACAGATTTTTCTTTCGTATTGATGTGTTTATTCTCTTGCTCTTTTCTTTGACATTCTTCAATATATAGGCTTTAAGAAAATGTCTGTTAGATAGTACTTTTCTTTGATCTTCGGATATTCTTATATCATTGAACACTAGCTCTATTATACCTCAAACTTCAACATAAGAGAAATAACTTCATAAGTTCACATATCTTATTGTATTGTGTTGATCCTCTCCTTGAGAGTTACTCAAATATGTATTTGTAATCAAACCCTGATTGTATTTGTATTGAAACACTTGTATTGAGATAATTGTATTAATTAATATTGACTAAAGGAACTAGGAGTGGTTGACAATACTTTGTGTGAACCAGAAGTGGGTATAATACTTGGATACAGGGAATAGTTAAACTCGGACTAGTCAGGATTGACTAGGGGAAACAAAGAGTTGTTTAGAATACTCGGTCTATACCAGGAGTAATTATAATACTCGGATACAATGAGTTGTTAGAATACTTGGTGTATACTAGAAGTGGTTTATACTCAGTTGTAATCTTGGATAAGATTAGTGGAACATCTTAAGAGTTCTTCAGACACCAGTATAAAAACAATTTTTTTCTTCCCTATTTGATTTGTGAAAGATTGATTTGTGAAAGCATTGGAAAACACTATTCAAACACCACATCCTCCTTTATAGTGTTCCCTGTATTTTCGTGTTCATAAAGAAATAAAAGCATTGACATTCATGAATATATTATGAAATAAGTGAAGTATGCCAATATTTTAGAATGCGCGACAATACATTATAATTTTTTTAAAGGTAAGACTAATTAAAAAATTAATTTAAAATAACATATAAATTACGTTTAAAGTTATTAAAATTTGTGACGGTAAAAAATATTATCACAAATGGTAAACACTTTTAGTAATGTAACTTCTCTGATTCTCTATACTAATACTGATTTATATTTATTTAAATTATTTATTTAATATTAGTTATTTGATTAATATTAATTGTCTAGATGAAGTAATTACTCATCTTATTTCATCAACTTAGATTGAGTTAGGAAACTAGTCTATGTTAAGATCCAATCATATCATCTACTCCTGCTAGATGTAAGGAATAAATCTATCTACTTTAGCTAAGTATAAATCTTAATGTACGGATCAATCAAGAAATGAGGAATCACATTGAGTTTTAACTTCTTAGGTTCTAAAGTTAGGGAATTTATTTAGAATTAGTTATGTACTTTCAAGAACATTGAGTAATGATTTAATCTATACTAAACTAATAAAAATGCAATATGAAAGGATCATTGAAATTCAATCCCGATATGCTCATTCTCATTAGAATATTTAACTTTGATTAGCATTTTTATTTTATTATCTTAAACAACCCAAACCTATTTCATTCCAAATCTAAATAGATTTAAGATTATTGAAAAGTTTGAACAAGATTCATGTAAATACAACACTTATTTACTACAATTGAACCAATGCATTTGGTGAAAATTGACAAAGAGGTCAAAAACACACACACAAATGCACCCACACCCATACCCTCACACACACACACCCACCCCATACTCACACTTACCCACCCACCACACACATACACATGTAACAATGTGCAAGAACTCACCCACCCTCCCCTCGCCTTTCCCCTCAATTTCTCATCACTTGAAGTCTTAGTTTATATGACTTAGACTAGTAGCGAAGCATGAGGATCTTTGTTATTAAATAGGTGTTTTTGCATAATGCACAACTTAAACATTGACTCATATCATTCCAAACTTTGCCGCAAATTCATACAATTTTAATCATTCTCAACAACCATATCATGCAACATAACTAATTTAAACAAAACCACAAATTCCTTAAATATACAAATTAATATTCATTTTACATTTATATTAAACATTCACATTCAATCTATTAAAGAGAAAAAAAATATTATAGGAAAAATTGTTTTATTTTAGCCAATATTTCTTTGTTTGAGCGAAAATCTAGTTGAAAGTAAGGGTTGAGTTGCAACTCTATTTGTGAAAATAGAGCCAAAAGAAAAGCTTGAGTTTCAACTCTATTTTTGCTTGTGAAAAAAAAAGAGTCTTTCTCTTAAGCAAAAATATCATAAAATTAACTTTATGTAGTCAAACAATTTAATAATACAACTTTTAAACAAATAATTAGAAATGACCAATTTAAAACTCAAGACTTGATCAAACTTAGACTTAAACTCAAGAACTTCCTCAGAACCAATTTTGTGTTGTCAATAGTTTAGATAACCTTACAAAGGTTTATAAGGCTTCTATTTATAGGCCATGGGTCAAAAAATGAAAATAGAACTCCCAATTGCTAGAGATAATCGATTATGAAAAGTGATAATCGATTATTTCAGTCAGTTATGGGTTTTGAAACACGTGATAATCGATTATCCTTAGTGATAATTAATTATTGCCAAACCCTGAACAATTTAAAACTTGCGGAGATAATCGATTATCCTTAGTGATAATCGATTATTGCCGAGACGAAGCCTTTTCTACTTTTGCTTGTGATAATCGATTATTCCCTATGATAATTGATAATTACTGCAAGAAATCAATAAAGAAAAGTAAGTTATAAGACTTATAAGTGCTTACAATTGAAAGATAACTCTAATATAAATGATTTCTACAAAGAATGCTTTTAACAATTAATGTATTTATTTCTTCAAGTCTTCAAGTGCATTAGCATCAAAATCTCTGAAAGCATCAATGCTTCCCATTGGTAACACAATTTCCACATGATATTTTACTAATATCATATTTTTTCTTCTTCATGCTAAACATCTTTCTACAATGTTGAACATCCAAGAAAAATTATAATTTAAGAATTTTATTGGTTAGTCTTTTTATTATTTAATAAAAAAGAGGTAGTTTTAATAGAAATTAGTATAATGATTATTTTCTAAATATTTTGAAAAATGAAAGTTAATATATATTTGATTCTAATTTATTATTCCTAAAGAATATATAAATATTGGTTTTATAAAAAGATATTCAAAATAATTTTTTAAATGTAATCATATTTTGTTAGCAAAAAGAAGAAGGTAGACATCTTGCTTCAATAAATGATTTTGATGATGATGTTTCATGGAGTAGTGTTGAAGATTGAAAGAGTGCTTGGATTCAAAAGATTTATTGAAGACTTAATAATTTAGTTGTTAAAGTCTTGTAATATGTGTATTGTATTTAATTTAGTAAGTTCAAGAGTCAATAGGTAGAACCCAAGTAGCAGAGCACTTGGAAAAAGTTTTATTTTTCATAAAAGCCTCTCTGATAATCGATTATCATTAATAATAATTAGTTATTCAATTAAAATCAAGAATTTCATAAATGTCTCTATGATAATTGA
Organism: Vigna umbellata; assembly: GCF_018835915.1. The sequence goes on along the minus strand of NW_025906322.1, from coordinate 180,336 downwards.
TTATTACCAAGGATAATCAATTATCACGATAAGAAATTGTTATTTGAAAACGTTAATGGAATAATCGATTATCACTTATGATAATCGATTATCAGTGGCAGTTGCGAACCTGACTATTAATTAGTTTTTTGACCTAATTTTAAAATGTAAGAGTCTATAAATACTTAACTTAACCTAACTTAAAATAACTTTTCACTAAGAGTAGTAGAGTGTTGTGCCTAAAGAAAACTCTCTGTATTTGTTAAAAGGGAGTTTGTGTTACTTGGTGCTTGTAGAAGAAGTGCTCTTTCTTAGTGTGTCTAAGTGGTGGAGTATACCTACAAAGCAGAGTCAAGTTGTTCATCTTTTTATGTGTTAATATGATGTGCCTTTCATCTCTTGTCTCTTAAGAGAGGTAGTTTCTAATCTCAATCTTTATTTCTCTATTGTAAATTGTTAATTATTTTAGTGGAAAGGTTAATCACTCTTTTGGAGAGATTAACAACTAGGCGTATGGTCTTTTGATTTGAATCAATATAAAAATCACTTATGTAATTATTCTCTTCCTTTCTCTCTTTTGTTTATTAGCTTTTATTCAAATTAATTTTTCAGATTTATTAAAGAAATTTTTAAAATCACAAATATGTTAAAGAGACGTGATTTCTAACACAAATCAATTCACTCCCATCTTGGTTTTTTCTACCCATAAAACATTTCGCTGCGTATTTTTCTACATTTGGTATCAAAGCTTGCTTTGATATTCTTTCAATTTTTTTAAAAATGGTCTGAAAAAACTAAGTTTATGTTGAGGGTGCCTCCACCAACAGAATGCAAATATTTTTAGGGTCTGTTGATAGGGGTGTGGGAAGCTGTTGTGAATGTACCTATTATTCCCACCATTGCTGTAAATGATGTGCAAGAAGAAAAACTTTATTTATAATGAACTGCTGAAGAAAACAGGTGAGCTCAGTTTGATGTGAGAAATCGTAATATAATCTCTTTTTCTTTGGTCTTAGATGAATTTTATAGGACCTTTGTATGCAAGACAAATCAAGAGATGTGGAAGGTTCTTCGTGTAACTCATGAAGGGATGGACGAAGTGAAGCGTGCTAGGAAGAACAATTTGATACAGGAGTATGCAATGTTTAGGATGTAACAAGCGGAAACCATCATTGATGTGTAGAAGTGTATCACTCACATCGTCAACCATCTTTTCAGTTTAGGTAAAACATTTGACACTAACGAATTAAATGTTAAAATTCTAAAATCTTTGAACAGGACGTGGCAGTCAAAGGTTACAATAACTATGTCTTAGGACTTGTTATCAATGTCTATGGTTGTGCTATTTGGAAAGTTGAGAGAGTACGAGCTCGAATTGAGCATATTAAGTATCGAGGAAGACCAAGGAAAGAAGAAAACATTAGCCTTCAAAACTGAAATTTCAAAATGCAAAAGTTCAAAGAAGAATAAGGAATTTGGAGATGAAGACTCAGATGACAAAAATATGAGTCACATGATCAGAAAATTCAACAAGTTCATGAAATCTAAAGATAAGGAACAATTTAAAAATGAGAGGAAGAAGAAACAAGGATCTTCTTCAAATTACAGGTGTTATGGCTACAGAGGAAAAGGGCACGAAGCTCTTTAAGAAAAAAAAGGGAAAGAAGTTCTTTAAGAAGAAGAGAGCTTACTTAATGCACGAAGCTCCTCAAGCTCAAGTGATTCTAATGAGCAAGGCCAACAATGAATCATTTGGAAGTCAAGTAAGTATATCTAGCAATAATTATAATTATGATGAACTCCATGATGTTTTTCAACAATTATTGCATGAATTAGAAAAATTGGATATTGCTTGTCAAAAAGTATTTTAAATAATTACAATTGAAATTTGAAAAAGCTCTTGAAGAAGAAAAAGTTTAAAAAAATAAATTTTGGATCTAGAAAAGAAAGATGTCTCAAATGCTCAATGTGAGTCATGTAAGAGTTACATGTTTGATAATGATATTCTTGAAAATTTGCTTAAAGAGACAACTAAAAAAAATCTTGAAAATTCAAATTTTGAGAAAAAAGGACTTTCATATAAATAAGTAAACTCTTAAGAATAGGAATGAAAGACCACGTAGGATATAGGTAGACAAAGGTAAGTCTTATCCTAGGAATATAAATTGTATAACAATTTTTTTATTGTATGAAAAAGGGGCACACCTAAAATAAATGTACAATAAAACAATATGGTGTTCCAAATCGAAGATATGCTTAGATTCTTGTTATAAAGTAATCTGCCTCTAATATTGAAGAATCCAAATAAGAGTTTAAGGACCAAAATTCTTTGGTTTTGTTATGCAGGTTAAAATTCATAAAGAAAAGAAGGCTATATAGTATCCTGGTAAAAAATTTATGAGTTTTGAAAAGATTTAGGAATCTTAATATGTCTTAAGTGTCCAAAAATACTTAAAATAACGTTCATTCTTTTGTGTGTCAAAAACAAATGTCTTTCATCTCTTATATGTTAAGAGAGATGATTTCTAATCTCAATCTTTATTTCTCTATTGTAAATTGTTACTTATTTTAGTGGAAAGGTTAATCCCTCTTTTGGAGAGATTAACAACTGGACGTATGGTCTTTTAATCTGAACCAATATAAAAATGACCTATAGTTTTTCTCGTTCCTTCTCTCCTTTGTTTATTTGCTTTTATTCAAATTAATTTTTTAGATTTATTAAAGAAATTTATAAAAGCACAAATCTTTTAAAGAGAAGCGATTTTTAAGACAAACTAATTCAACTCTCTTGGTTTTTGTCCACCCACAAAACATTCCGGCTGCATATTTTTCTACATATGTTATATATGTAATTTCATTATTTTAAAAAGTTGAAAATATAATATATTTTGAGTTTGCTTAAGCTTAAAAATATGATAATTTTGAAAGAAAAGAAGTTCAAAGTAAGTATTTTTTATAAGTCCGTAAATTACTTATATTTAGATACGATTGTAAAAACACATTTTCTTTTAATTTTTTCACGTTTTTTAGGTTTTTATGAATTTATTTTGAGAAACTATTTAAAAGATTATATATAAATAATATTTTAATTTTATCTTTAGTTTTGACATCTAAAATATAATAAGCTTTTCTTAGTTTAAAAGGAAATGATTTTTTTCCTCATAGGAATCCTCCATAAAAAGATTTATTGCTTTTATAAAATAGTGCTAATATATAACATAAAAAAAATTTATATCAAAATTGAATAAAAATACACAAAATTTTATAAAATTAGAAAAAATAAGAAATTAGATACTAATATAATTATATAATTGAGCGTACGACCAGTAATTAAAAAACTTTTAAATATTATTAAAAATAAAATATTTAACATGTTAAAAAATAAGACTCGAACTTAGCTCATATAATTTTATGGATATTTGATCCTTGAACTTATTTTAATAAAAAAATTTGTTGGTCTTGTGAGTTTTTTTATATTAATCGATGTAAATTAGGACAAAGTCGAGATTAGGACCAAATTCTATGAGCTAATATGATAAATTTATTTGTTTGAGAGAAATTTGTTTTCTATGTTTCTATACGTAATTTGATTTGGTTGTCATGTTTTTATTTTTATTTTTATTTTTATCATTTTTTAATGGATTGTTTTAATGGATTGTTAAATGTGATATCATTAAATTACTGGTTGAATCTTGGAATGTTAGTCTACTTGTGTGTAAATAATTTATAACTAATATGTATTAATAAAACTAATAACATTAATTTCAATAAACAATTATATTATTGCAAACCTTTTAAGTAACTTGACTCAACTTGGAAACGGTATATTGTCGCCATTAGCCAATTAAACAAAAATAATATATAATAGAAATACAAAACAATTAATAAAATAATAATTAATGTTCGAAGATTTTTTTTTGTCAGAAAGTTAGTGCCTAAACAGGGGGCATAACTATGGTGGAAACGAAAAAAAATAAAGATTAAAAAATGTGAGACGGAGGCATCAGCGTTTCAGCAACATGCCGGTGGTGGGTCCACGCCACTATTATTCAAATCCAAGTGAAAAAAACAATAATAATAATAATAGTGAACAAATATAGGGTGAAGAAGCAAGCCCCACTGTTAATACCCTAATTGGGAGAGTTTCAGTTTCACTTCCTTTTCTCATCTCCAGCATCTTCGTCACAGAGGTAAAGACCCTTCCCCAATCTGTGTTTTCTCGTGCATCTGAAGCCTCACATGTTGGATTCAAATCCTTAGATTGAACAATTTGTTTTCGATTTGCAATATGTTTAGTGTTTTTTGTTAACTGGAGTCCAAAAGATTTCATTTTGGGTTGATTTGATTTATTTATGGATGATGTTAGTGAACTCGTTGTGGTTTGATTTGATTTATTTGGTAATCTCACTTTTGTGTTAATATGCAATTTTGAGTTGCTGTCTTTCATGTTTTGACTAGAAAGTTGAATCTGTTTTGACTGTTACAGCTATGTTACATTTTCTTTTATGCATTTTCTTATACGGGTCGAACAAGTTTTCTGCTTTCTAGTAAAATGAAAATAAAAGGATTTCTTTGAGCAAAAAAATCCTGTGGTAAGTGGTTACTTATCGAATTCATTTCTATCTTTTGGAATTGATGGATGTTTTTCTAACTCAAAACTTTGGGATTGTTTAATTAAGAGTGCTTAATATGTTTATGTATTTATTTTTGGGAAAGACATGTTTTTGGCCCTTGTACTCTTTTTGTCAAACTTGGATTTGGTTATTGTTCTTTTAAATTGATGAATTGGTCTTCGAACTTCAAAGAAAATGAGTTTTTTCTGCCCTCGATATTTTGACTGTAAACAAAATTTTATTAAATGTGAGGTTTAAATATAAACAAGGAGTAAAATCAAATATTTTCAGAAGTTGGAGGACTTTAATTTGAAAATACACGGACTAAACTCAAGTTTTACAAAAAGTACAAAGTTCAGAAACATACTTTTCCTTTTTTTCACTTAAATCTCTTTTTTTGCTGTGATATTTTCACATGTTAGGCTGATTGTAGGTAGATTATATTTTCCCTTTCTTCGTTACCATGTTTTCAGGTACTTTAGAAGTCTAAATCAGGACGCTTCGAGTCCGGATCTTGTTTTAAAATTTAATTAGAATGCTCTTACAACGTTATATAACCATTTACGATAAATTTGTAGACTTTTATAGTAGTTAAGCCGTACCAAAGATTATCTTTACACTGACCCTGCTAGAAAATTAAAATTCTTTTCTTTTTTTTTTTATCTTGAACAAAATGTTTGAAAAGATATTAAAATATTTCATATTCTTTGTATTAACTGAAAATATTAACAAAGTGCAGTCAGTATTTTTCGCTAATATTATGATATTGGGGGCGGGGGGACAATCTTGATTATAACGATTTGGAAAGTGCTTTTGAAGTTGCTGTTGAACATTTGAGTTTCTGCGATACCCTCTATTGTTACAATTTTGTGAAGTTTTCCCTGCAACACATATTACAAACTCTATCTCTATCTCATCGAGTGTGTGTATTTATAGGAAAGCTTGCTTGTTATACGCATGAATAAAACAATGCATAATATAAAATTTTATTGATGCAGGAAAACAAAAGTCTAACCACTGTCATTCCGTTTTTTCTTTTTTATCCTTGTTCAAAAGTTCAACTCATTGAACCATTGTGTGAAAGTAAGACCTTATAATGTTTTTCCATCTGTGTCACTTTTGCATGTCTGACTCATTTTTTCGCTTACCAGTTCCTTGTTATCTTATTTTTCATTACCAAATATGATGCTACATTAGATTGTCTATTAACTCTGGGAAGAAAGAATATTATCACATATACAAGGGTGCCAGCTACCAAGATTTTATGTATAATGCACAATTATACTATATATTGTTTGAGATGTGTCATTTATTCATAGATAATATACAAACTTAAAGTAGTTTCACTATCAAGTATGGCACACCACCATTATCCATCCATCTGTGTATTGATTTTTACTTGGCTAAACTTACGGTTATGATTCTGTCATTGGGTGGCTGAAGAATCACCAGACTTGTCTATCTACTCCTCAGCTACTTACTGTGCCTCCTTCATAGCTAAAACCCTGCAACCATTGTCTATGTTCTGAATATTTCCCTCTCTTCACCCTTTTATTGTTGCATCATCAGTTCATTATTTTTTTTCATTGCTGTCATCATTCACCACCAATGTCTTCACTCGTTGCTGCTGCCCTTTCTCAACTTTTCTGCTGCACTCCACCATCAATCCTCTTCTTGGCAGATTTTCTTTTCTTTCCTGTAACTTGTTTTTGGATTTTGAGACTTTTTATTGTTGATTGAGTCCTGAAAACCTGGGGATTTGAGTCAGTGTTATTTTCTTGTTTGATGAATCCTCCATGGCAAAATTCACCTGTGTTTTGAACTTTGCTGTTTTTTACCCAAGCTATCAACATTGGGGAAAATATAGGCTTTTTTGTTTTGTAATCAGGTGCTATTGTTGCACTACTGAATAGAGTGAAAAGAGAGGAAGGAGAGTGTGAGTTTGAAAAATAAAAGATAATAAAATTACTAATTGATGTATTGGATATCATTCATAAAACATTATTATTGGATTAATTGACTTTTATCCAATTGACAGATCGTGGGTGGATTCTGTGTTTAATATTCTACTTAATGGATCTTAAATTGATTTTTTCTGCAGCTTTGTAATGCAATCCATAATACATTCGTGCATCTATCTGTTGCCCAGAAACAACACCAATGGACTTTGTTTTAACCTATCCATCATTTCATTAATGTGTTTTAAAAAAAATAGTTCAGTAATGATTCAATAGCATTGGAGGCTAAACTAAATTTAGATCTATTATGGTGGTTAACTGATTAACTTACTGTTTGCTGAACTTGCTACCTTGTATCCCTGCTGTTATGCTTGTAGGCTAGTCTTCCTGTCATCACAAACAATGGCTGATGGTCAAGAATCAGACAAGAACATTGAGATATGGAAGATCAAGAAATTGATCAAGGCATTGGAAGCTGCAAGAGGTAACGGTACCAGCATGATTTCCCTGATCATGCCTCCACGTGATCAAATATCCCGGGTCACTAAGATGTTGGGAGATGAATTTGGAACTGCTTCAAACATCAAAAGTAGGGTGAACCGACAGTCAGTGCTGGGAGCCATTACCTCTGCTCAGCAGAGGTTGAAACTATATAACAAGGTCCCTCCAAATGGGTTGGTTCTTTACACAGGAACCATCGTCACTGAAGATGGCAAGGAAAAGAAGGTGACAATTGATTTTGAACCTTTCAAGCCTATCAATGCATCATTGTACCTCTGTGACAACAAGTTTCACACAGAAGCTCTAAATGAACTTTTAGAATCTGATGACAAGTTCGGTTTCATTGTTATGGATGGAAATGGTACCCTTTTTGGGACCTTAAGTGGAAACACGCGTGAGGTGCTTCACAAATTTACTGTTGATCTTCCAAAGAAGCACGGTAGAGGAGGTCAATCCGCTTTGCGTTTTGCTCGTCTTAGGATGGAAAAACGCCACAACTATGTAAGAAAAACTGCAGAACTTGCTACTCAGTTTTTCATCAATCCTGCAACCAGTCAACCTAATGTTTCTGGACTTATACTGGCTGGTTCTGCTGATTTCAAGACTGAGCTGAGTCAGTCCGACATGTTTGACCCTCGGTTGCAAGCAAAAATATTGAATGTGGTGGATGTTTCTTATGGTGGGGAAAATGGATTCAATCAAGCTATTGAGTTATCTGCCGAAATTTTGTCAAATGTGAAGTTCATTCAAGAGAAACGCTTGATAGGGAAATATTTTGAGGAGATCAGTCAGGACACTGGGAGATATGTCTTTGGGGTTGATGACACTCTGAAGGCACTGGAGATGGGTGCTGTGGAAACACTCATTGTGTGGGAAAATTTGGATATTAATAGGTATGTGCTGAAAAATAGTGTCACTGGTGAGATTGTCATAAAGCACTTGGGCAAGGACCAAGAGACTAATCAAAGCAACTTCCGTGATGCAGCAACCTCTGCAGAGTTGGAAGTTCAGGAGAAGATGCCCTTGCTTGAGTGGTTTGCCAATGAGTACAAACGATTTGGATGCTCCCTGGAATTTGTTACCAACAAATCTCAGGAAGGGTCACAGTTCTGCAGAGGGTTTGGTGGCATTGGTGGAATTCTTCGGTACCAGCTTGACATAAGATCATTTGATGAGTTATCTGACGAGGGAGAAGTGTCTGATTCTGATTACTGATCTGTTACAGCAGGATCATTACTTTGTTTTGGATTATTAGGGCCTCTCCAAGCACCACTTGGATATTGATTATGGTTTCAAGACTTTGACTTTACCTTTTTTATTGTTTTTGATCGTATGATGTGTATCACTTTTTTCCTTTTAAGCCTCATACAATTTCCCTTTTTGTTAGTCAATGTATGGTTATGGCAACTCTGCCAGATTGTTCGTTGATTCGACCAGAAAGAGCCCTCTGGAAACTCATAATTTTGCAACATTTCTTGGTTACATGATTCGAATAACTCATGATTGAAATGTTGGAGTTTTTAGAAAGTAGTTATTGTAATTTGAAGCATATAGAGAAGCAAATGTTAACATAATGAAGCTTAAATAAGTTTGTGCGTCACAGGTGAAATTAATCTGCATAAATGTTTTGAATCAATTATCTTTCAAAGATTGAAAATAATTAACTTTTAGATTTTTGAACGATTTATTTATTTATAATGTACATTTAAAATTGTCTCTTCTCTTTCATTCTTAACAAACACGCACATAGATATTAAACTATGGTTTTAAGACACTTAAAAAACATATATCAAAAAACCTTTTACTTTACTATTCGCATTTTATCTTCTATCATTTAATTTATATATATATATATATATATATATATATATATATATATATATATATATATATATATATATATATATATATATATATATATATATATATATATATATATATATATATATATATATATATATATATATATATATATATATATATATATATATATATATATATATATATATATATATATATATATATATATATATATATATATATATATATATATATATATATATATATATATATATATATATATATATATATATATATATATATATATATATATATATATATATATATATATATATATATATATATATATATATATATATATATATATATATATATATATATATATATATATATATATATATATATATATATATATATATATATATATATATATATATATATATATATATATATATATATATATATATATATATATATATATATATATATATATATATATATATATATATATATATATATATATATATATATATATATATATATATATATATATATATATATATATATATATATATATATATATATATATATATATATATATATATATATATATATATATATATATATATATATATATATATATATATATATATATATATATATATATATATATATATATATATATATATATATATATATATATATATATATATATATATATATATATATATATATATATATATATATATATATATATATATATATATATATATATATATATATATATATATATATATATATATATATATATATATATATATATATATATATATATATATATATATATATATATATATATATATATATATATATATATATATATATATATATATATATATATATATATATATATATATATATATATATATATATATATATATATATATATATATATATATATATATATATATATATATATATATATATATATATATATATATATATATATATATATATATATATATATATATATATATATATATATATATATATATATATATATATATATATATATATATATATATATATATATATATATATATATATATATATATATATATATATATATATATATATATATATATATATATATATATATATATATATATATATATATATATATATATATATATATATATATATATATATATATATATATATATATATATATATATATATATATATATATATATATATATATATATATATATATATATATATATATATATATATATATATATATATATATATATATATATATATATATATATATATATATATATATATATATATATATATATATATATATATATATATATATATATATATATATATATATATATATATATATATATATATATATATATATATATATATATATATATATATATATATATATATATATATATATATATATATATATATATATATATATATATATATATATATATATATATATATATATATATATATATATATATATATATATATATATATATATATATATATATATATATATATATATATATATATATATATATATATATATATATATATATATATATATATATATATATATATATATATATATATATATATATATATATATATATATATATATATATATATATATATATATATATATATATATATATATATATATATATATATATATATATATATATATATATATATATATATATATATATATATATATATATATATATATATATATATATATATATATATATATATATATATATATATATATATATATATATATATATATATATATATATATATATATATATATATATATATATATATATATATATATATATATATATATATATATATATATATATATATATATATATATATATATATATATATATATATATATATATATATATATATATATATATATATATATATATATATATATATATATATATATATATATATATATATATATATATATATATATATATATATATATATATATATATATATATATATATATATATATATATATATATATATATATATATATATATATATATATATATATATATATATATATATATATATATATATATATATATATATATATATATATATATATATATATATATATATATATATATATATATATATATATATATATATATATATATATATATATATATATATATATATATATATATATATATATATATATATATATATATATATATATATATATATATATATATATATATATATATATATATATATATATATATATATATATATATATATATATATATATATATATATATATATATATATATATATATATATATATATATATATATATATATATATATATATATATATATATATATATATATATATATATATATATATATATATATATATATATATATATATATATATATATATATATATATATATATATATATATATATATATATATATATATATATATATATATATATATATATATATATATATATATATATATATATATATATATATATATATATATATATATATATATATATATATATATATATATATATATATATATATATATATATATATATATATATATATATATATATATATATATATATATATATATATATATATATATATATATATATATATATATATATATATATATATATATATATATATATATATATATATATATATATATATATATATATATATATATATATATATATATATATATATATATATATATATATATATATATATATATATATATATATATATATATATATATATATATATATATATATATATATATATATATATATATATATATATATATATATATATATATATATATATATATATATATATATATATATATATATATATATATATATATATATATATATATATATATATATATATATATATATATATATATATATATATATATATATATATATATATATATATATATATATATATATATATATATATATATATATATATATATATATATATATATATATATATATATATATATATATATATATATATATATATATATATATATATATATATATATATATATATATATATATATATATATATATATATATATATATATATATATATATATATATATATATATATATATATATATATATATATATATATATATATATATATATATATATATATATATATATATATATATATATATATATATATATATATATATATATATATATATATATATATATATATATATATATATATATATATATATATATATATATATATATATATATATATATATATATATATATATATATATATATATATATATATATATATATATATATATATATATATATATATATATATATATATATATATATATATATATATATATATATATATATATATATATATATATATATATATATATATATATATATATATATATATATATATATATATATATATATATATATATATATATATATATATATATATATATATATATATATATATATATATATATATATATATATATATATATATATATATATATATATATATATATATATATATATATATATATATATATATATATATATATATATATATATATATATATATATATATATATATATATATATATATATATATATATATATATATATATATATATATATATATATATATATATATATATATATATATATATATATATATATATATATATATATATATATATATATATATATATATATATATATATATATATATATATATATATATATATATATATATATATATATATATATATATATATATATATATATATATATATATATATATATATATATATATATATATATATATATATATATATATATATATATATATATATATATATATATATATATATATATATATATATATATATATATATATATATATATATATATATATATATATATATATATATATATATATATATATATATATATATATATATATATATATATATATATATATATATATATATATATATATATATATATATATATATATATATATATATATATATATATATATATATATATATATATATATATATATATATATATATATATATATATATATATATATATATATATATATATATATATATATATATATATATATATATATATATATATATATATATATATATATATATATATATATATATATATATATATATATATATATATATATATATATATATATATATATATATATATATATATATATATATATATATATATATATATATATATATATATATATATATATATATATATATATATATATATATATATATATATATATATATATATATATATATATATATATATATATATATATATATATATATATATATATATATATATATATATATATATATATATATATATATATATATATATATATATATATATATATATATATATATATATATATATATATATATATATATATATATATATATATATATATATATATATATATATATATATATATATATATATATATATATATATATATATATATATATATATATATATATATATATATATATATATATATATATATATATATATATATATATATATATATATATATATATATATATATATATATATATATATAAATATTATATTTTGAAGTGACCATGACATGGAAGAATCTCAGTTAGATTTCATATTCGGGCAAATCTCCGATAATTGTCACATAATTTTAAAATTTAATTTACTTATATATTTTAAAACAATAATTTTATATTTAAATCTATTTAATTCAATTGATATGTTTTGGTTTCCAACTAAAATGTTCAAATTCTGTCATTACCATTCGCAAACATTATTTGATCTAGATAAACCATAGATGTTACAATGAACAGAAAATTAATTTAATATATAGGTTTATAAATGTAACACATTAATAAAACTATCAACCAACATGGTATATTTTATAATAATATGAAACATTTTAATTTAAAAAACATAAAATAAAACAATACTCAATCTAATAATAAAATCATAAAAAGCATAACTGAAGTTTTGTATGGTGGTAATGGATGAGGAGAAAAGGGCAGGGAAAAATTAAATAGATAAGGTGAATGTTGTAAAGAAGAATGAAGAAAAATGAAATGAGCTCGTGAATCTAATCAATTATATTGGTTAAAATTCATAATTAGTTATGGGACTATTTTTTTGTTATAATAATAATGATAAGTAAAAAATAATATTCATAATAATAAATAAAATTATGAGTAAGAAACAAAGCTATTTTAAAACTTAATGCTCCATATGTTTTTATTTTTAATTAAAGAATTCCCCTTTTTTCATGTGTTAAATTTTTTTAAGTATGTCAAATCCAGGCTTTTATTCATTTGGCTAAAATTGTGAAGTCTGAAGTCATTTATAAAGGCTTTTGTCATACCTAACAAGTTAGCCTACTTAAGAGAATATAAAATAATATACTTTTGTTATTATTATTGTATTAGAATTGTTATAATTTATAAAAGTAATATATTTATATGATTTTCTTAATTATTATGTTGATTTACATAAAAAAAAAATAAACTTGAAGACCATTGAAAGAAAAACTTATATTATGTTTAATGATCATGTTATAAAATAGTCTTTTAAATAAGTATTAAACTTTATTTTATATTATTTTAAATTATATCATATTATACACATATATAAATATATATTTATACATTGCTATTATATATAATACATCTATTCCACAATATTATAAAATTTTGGTTGGTTGTAAGTTTTATCTTATTTATTACAATCCAATTATGTTAAAGTGATTTTGTATTTTATTTTATTTTGACTTAATTAGTATTTTTCTTAATATTCAAATGTATGAGGTTGATCTATTATGATTCTTTAGTTTTTTTTCTCAATTTTGTCTTTATTTTATTTAAAAAGATTGAATGTGTTTTCTTATTATAAATTGATGGTAACAACCTTTGAAATGTGATCACATATTAGTTTTTTTCTTGTTTTCTTTTAGATGTGTAGACTTGATTTTATCAATATATTACGACCTGTAAAGAATAATTTCATTAGTATTGTTCAAGATGTGTAGATGTGTTTGATCAATTTCTTTTCAATTTACATTTTTAATCTTTATTGTTCAAGTATCATTACCTTCACGTTTCCCTTCTTGTCAACTCTAAGGAACTCTTATTAGTTTACAACTTGGTATAAAATTTGAGTAGAATTCAATGACTTCTTGTGTTGTTCTACGATTGAAGTTTTGAGACTATTCTTCACATATCTTTTAAGATTTTTATGTAACTCTCAATTGAGTATATCCATTTCAAATAAACTGACCCCATAATCGAATTTCTCTCATCACATGAACTATCAAATACACCATGATATGAAAAAATAACAATAGAAAATAAATTTTCAATAATTGTTTTTATTGTATCATTTTTCAAATCTTTTAACACATGTGAGTCAATAACTTTCTTGCATATGACATTGAAAACCAAAATCAAGTAAGATGGTGCAAAAAGCTATTAGCAAAAATTGTTGCATCAGCACATACAATATGGGACTTCAAACCAATTAACTCCACATCTTGCTTATATACAAGTCTCTTAACATTTAAAGAGTAACCCTATGACACTTTCAAATTACTTAAACATTGACAAAAACTTAAGTGTCTTACACTATCACAAATATTTTTTTCAACATGCATCACATCTATATAGTGTGTCTTATATACAGTTTTCAGCAATATGGAAGATTAAACAATATTGATTGTTTCTTCCAAATGTTCTTCTCAATTGTCTCCTTTTGATTATTTTCAAACATAATGTTAATATTTTTCACTCAATCATATACTTTTTCACCATTGTGGAGTCTCAACGCAACTTTGCCTCATGCCTTTCATTAAATGCTTTCCTCATTCTACGTTAAGGATGACTATGAGGAAAGAGCTTTTGATGCATAATGTACATGGTTTTTTCCATGCTTTAATTGGATATATCTCGTGTTTTCTTCACATTTGTGACAAGAAACATGACCTCTCACATTATAACCACCGAGTTACCATATTTGGGAAATTATTTATTGTGCAAAAAAATTTAGAAAAGAAAAAGTTTTCTTGACAATATAAATCGAACAACGTTAAAACATCTATTTCTCGCAAAAATTTCAAATCACCAATCAAGGGCTCCATGTACACATCAATGTCATTTCTTGGTTGTCTAGGTCTCGAAATCATCATATATAACAATATATTTTCTCTTCATGTACAATGAATGTGGCAAATTATAAATCATCAACAAAATTGACCATGAACTATGTTTATTACTTAAGTTCCCATAAGGATTCATACCATTTGTAGCAAGTCCAACTTTTAAGTTTTTGACTTTGCATCAAATTCTAGAAATGCTTCACTAATCTTTTTCCACACTGGAGAATTAGTTGTTGGTGAAAAATTGCTCTAGAAGGGGGTGGGGTTGGGAGGAAGGGGGTGTTGAATAGATCTTGTTGACAATTTAAATATTTTTGTACATACATAGAATAATTAAATAAAAATATATAGGACAAAAAACACACACAAAATTTATACCGATTCACCCTCAATGCAAGGGCTGTGTTCAATCTTTTATGCACCAAGCTTAAGAAGTTTCACTAATCAAATGTCTTAATTTGATTAAAACATTAGTATCAACCTCTTCAGATATCATGAGTATCAACCTCTTCAAGTACCATGAGTATCAGATTCTCCAAGTATCATAAGTATGAACCTCTCTAAGCACCACAAGTAGCAACCTCTCCAGGTACAACCTTCTTAATCTTCCCTCATATTAAGATCTCTCAATCAAATAAGTAAACCCACTCTCAAAGCAAGAAAGTACACTATAAACTCTCAAGATATACTTCACAAAGTGCATAATATTACAATGTTGAAGTCCACAACCAATGCGTTTTCAAACAAGAATATTTATGGATTTGAATTTATGCACTAAGTGTCTTTATTTCTTTTTTATTTTATATTTTGATATCATTTGTTGTGTAGATGTCATTGATGTATCTTATATATTTCTTGTTGTTTTTGTTGATAATATTCTATTGTATCATATCTTTGTATGTCTTTCTTCATAATCTTGTACCTTTATTTATCGGCATTCTAAGAATATGATCATTGAGGCTTTTCTCTTCTAAATTTTCTTCAATATATTCTTATATAAATCTTCTTGATTTTGTTTTCCTGACTTAGAAAAATTGTGATATAATATCCAACGTAGTAAAAGACTAATATGAGAACCATAGGTAATCAATTTCTTAAATATGTGGATATGGTAAAACCTAAATATAAGAATAAATAAGAACCTAGAAAATGACTCAAGTGTAGTGGTGATTTTTATAAAAAAAAGAACACTATATTAATTTAATAATAAAAGGTTTAAACTATAAATATATATGTATATATATAATAATTGGATTTCATTTTATATAAAACCACCATCTTTCCAGAAACCACTTTTCCAGAGTTTTTTTTTTCCTTCTCTAAGTTTCTAATATTCTAACTCATTTGTTTGAAAATAAGAGTCTGCCTATGTGATCAAAGCATCGAGTAGTTGTACAAGGATAATCAATCAATTTCTCCATTTGAGTAAGTTGATTTTTTGTTCTCTTTCCCTTGGTCAAATATGTTTTTCACCTTGCATGTGACTATTCTTTGTTTGCATCTGACCTTAGAGTCATCATTGTGATTATTTGCTGATATGTGATCATAATGGTATGACCTAGTCATTATTGTGATCTTTCTATGTTTACATAGAGCATCATATGAAGTTGAATGTGCTTTGTGGTTTATAGCCATTAGAATTTTCAAATAAGGTGAGGGAAATTAATTTTAGCTTTTATATGTTGTGTTTCTTTCTAATTACTAGTTCTAACTAGATGTTCTGATATTTGAACTGTGAATTATATCCTGTTTTGGTTTGAACTATTTTTTAAATGTTGAATATGTTGGATGCTAGTTAATTCTACATCGAGTTGTGATATGCATGAAAATTATGATATGGTCTTGTTTGGGAATGCTTGTGTGTTAGCTTTGAATTGAGTAATATGAAATTGATTAAGCTAAAAGCGTTAAGGTTTTAAGTGTTGGGACGTTTATGATGTGGGAATTAACTTAAGAGGTGTCAAATTACTCATTTTAAGCTCAAAGAGGGATATTTGGAGTTCTGGAATAGCATAGAGCGACACTGATATTGTTGGAGGCCACCCGGATAATGGTTCTCTTTGTTAAATGTCATTGGGTGCCACCTAGTGTCGTGGGCACAACTTTATGGAATTCGTTGGGCGGGCACTGACCTCCCTCGCTAGGCGAAGAAAGTGGCATTGTGCGCCATTTGTTTGGTGTTGGGCAAGAATTTTCCATAGGTACCTCTGATTAAGTGGCGCTAGGTAGGGATTTATGGCATCAAGCGATATTAGATAGTTTTCTTTTCTTGTTTGGAATTGCATAATAGGTTACTTGATACGTATGATGTAAGTATGCTGAATATAGTTAATGATATGTACGATATTGATTTAAAAAGGGTGAAGTGAAGTTATTCTGATGTTGATCAAGGGGTTTCCAAGGAGGAAATCCCTTTTATGTACATTTCTTATGGAGTGCATTGAAATATGGATACAAAAAATGGAAATTATGCTAACACTACTAATTATTCAAATTCAAATAAAAGAAAATGAGTTAGGTACTTGTCTAAGTACAATTTGGAGTTCTCATGACAAGAAAATGACTCACCTTGTGTATGATAGATAGGCTATCACAAGTGTAAAATTTTCGAGAAGTCTAATATTTCATTTTATCTAGATAATTAAGTTTAGAAGAATCTTTAATTGATAGTTTATATCTATATAACTTTTTGGAGTGCATTGTATAGTGATACAACATGTTGAATTTTTATATGATGCTTTTTTTTATAAATTAGCTTACTCTCGTGTGTTTATTGGTGTTATTGTGTGACTTATTATATTTTTTTTTTTGCAATAATCAACTTATTGGTGCGGGCATATGAAAATGTAGATGTAAAGGCACCTCTTGTGAATGAAGTGTTAGTTGTTTGAGCCATTGATATTAAATCATGTTAGATATAATTTTGGAATAGAACCATAATATAATATTGAAGCTTTGGATGTATTATAGTCCTATCTTTTGGATCATTGTACTAATATACAATATTCCTTAGAATATTATATGTTTTCTAAAATGTTTTATTTTAATAATATTTTGTTATTAAAATGAGATTTTATAAACTCAAAAGTTAGTTTTTAAAATAATTTTAATATAAGAAGAGATTAATAGTTGACTCTTAACTATTACACTGAACAAAAATAGATAAACAAATAAACAAAAATAATGAAAATATTATTAGAAAAAATATATAAATTGTGACTTGTTCAAAAAGTGTTATATAAGCTTTTGCAGCAAATTAAGTGAAGTAGTGCTAATTTATAGTATTGAGTATTGAATTCAGTATTAAATTATTTATCAAGAATTACTTGAATTATAATTTTCCGATATGTTTTCAAAATATTTTTGAGAATTTTATCATGTCTGTCATAGCGATAAATGTAGGGAAAAAGTTTTTGAGAATGTTAATATTTTTGGATGTTTTCTTTTAAAAAAAATTATGTAAACATGAGAAATTAATATTCCATACACAAAGTTCTCGAAAAGCTTAAAACAATACCTACCAATCACTTCCATTAGATATTCGATTAGAGGGGTTCTTTGAACCGATGAAAACTACATACATAAAAACTTATCAAAAATCATGCTATCACTTTTGATAGTTATCTCTATTTTCTTATTGGAACTGATTGTGATAAGCCAATTCGACTTTATGCTGGCGAGTGACACTCTTATCTCTTCTACAACCTTTTCAAAAGATTAAGATTAGTGTTGAACATATCTTAATTATTACTTAAAAGTAAAAATATTACATGTTAATAAGAAATAGGATTTAAAAAAATTGTAATTTTTTCATAAATTTAAATATATTTTATTTTCTAAGAATTTAGGGTTTTTTTTTCTTAAACTTTGAATAAGATTAATTAATCTCTTAAAATTGATTTTTAGTGTATATAGTTTGAAAAAATGCCTTTGTTTTGTCTGAAAGAGTTAAAGATTACACTTACATTAATGAATTACAAATAGTTTAGATGACAATTTATTTTAATTTCATATATGTTTATGTTTAAACATTTCATTTTATTTCTCTTTGAAACCTTTTATTCTCTTAGTAGTTTTGGAAGAAAATTTAACATAAAAATTGTGTTTTTTTGACACCCAAAATATTAGTCAAGATGTACAGCTTATTAAAACAATTTTCTTTCAAATTATAGGGTTAAAAAGATAATTAATTTTAAATTTAAATAACTAACATAACATTTATCCCAAATTTAACTGAGAAACATACTTTAAAGTGTTTCAACACATTTCAGCTGACAACAAAGAATGTAATAAATAAACAGTATTATCAAAAGAAGGGTAATATTATCCTCATTCCATAAATATTAATCCAGTTCCTTACAAGAACAATGGCACAAAACTAGAAACTGGCAACAAGTAGGATTTTTGGTACTTATCATGTAAAGCCGCATGGTGTATATATAATGTGGATTGATTATTTAATCCATGTTTGTTTAGTCATTAATTATTTTTAATAATATTTCATATGATTAGAAATGATTATTAAAATTTGAAAAAGTGATATTTAACATGAGTATTATATAAAGCTCACATCACATGACATCCCATGGTGTTTTCATCACTGAAATAGTCACCCACTTGCACTGTTGGTCTCAAGAATGGTGTCTGAAACCTGGGCATCTCAAAGTGGCAGTGTTGAGCACAGGCTTGAGGCAGAGGAGGAGCTGAATGTGAAGGAATTGCATAATAGGGCACAGCAACTGCATAAGGCTGAGCAATGTAACAGCACTGAGGATGTGTTCTAATGCTACTATAACGAGTGTTCATCATGCTTGAATGAGCCATGAAATTCACTTCATGGTGAGGCACATGGTGATTCTCTTCTTTTTTCATTTCTTGCGGATGGTAATAAGCACTATAGTTCATGTTGTTGTTGTTGTTGCTATCTTTTGAACTCTTTTTTTTGTCTGTTCTGACATCCTTAGTTTTCTCAATTTTGATGTCACATGGATGAGGTTGTTTCTCTTGTTCCCACCACACAGTATTCTGTTTCTCATCCTTTTTTGACACTTTCTCTTCAGCTTCAACTTCCTCGTAGCTACAGAGTTCAGCACGCTTTCCAACTTTCTGAAGCTTTTCGATCAAAATGTGTGGATTCACGTTTCCAAACACTGATATTTTGGGCTCCGAAGGGTCTATTTCTATGCTCAAAACACCTAACATGGTGAACAAACCATGGTCATTAGTTGTAGTAAAACCAGAGAAAAACAAAGAAGTGGAGATTCTTCAAGAGGGTTGTGCTATGTTTAGTACCTTCAAGGTTTTTTAAAGCTTTGTTGACTTTCCTCTTGCACCCTTCACAGCAATTAGATGAGACTTTCACTTCAATTTTCTGAAAAAGTAAATTCAAAGGAACTTCATTTCAGTTCAACCATTTATGGTGTCAAAATAAAAGAATGGAAAATCACAAAGAACATAAAGTAATGAGTTAGGACCTTGTAGTCCTCTTCGTTTGCCATATTTCTGGTCTCAGTTAGAAGAACTCAAAAGTTCCAAATGTGAAATGTATGAAACAATTATTTGGTGCAGCTTGATTGTTGAACTGGTGGTCAGTATATATAGGGAAAAGAAAGTGGATACAAATAATCTCTATTTTTTTTTTCTTTAGGGTTAAATATGTTTTTAGTCCCTCAACTATAATGCGATTTTAGATTTCGTCTCTCTTTCAAACTTTGGTACACTTTGATCATTGACCTTAAGAATCTCTAATTTTTCGTCCTCGAAAACCAACGACGTTAAATTTAATCTGTTGTGGCTAACGGTAATACCGCGTATGATGTTAACTTACTTGCTCACTGTGTGCCACGTTTGTGCCATGTTTGATACCAACATTGTACACTTAAAAACTCTCATTCTTTCCACAACCACCACCACCATAACGTCGTTAAGCCACCACCTTCCACCATCATCGTTTTCATCTTCGCCACCGTAGGACCTTTGCGTTGCCATGGCGAAACAAACTTGCAAACCCAAACCACCATTGTGAAGCCAAATCGAAGTCCTTCATCGCGCTTCAGTTCATCTTCCTTCACCACCATAGAGACCTAAATCAGAACCCAAGGAACACCAAAATCATAGAACCCTAAATTCCCAATTTTCAAAATCCTCCACATCATGTGGTGTCTTCCTTTTCATCGCAATAATCAATTTCAATTTCACAATTGAACCTACAAAAGATAATTATTGTACATGATTCAATATTGGATGAAAAATATGGAAGTAAATGTTTTACATCACCTGACTTTTGTCTTGGGATTGGTTCATTGCTTGAGATCTACCTTTTTTTTTTGTTTCTGCATCCTTCCCAGGTTATCAACATTGAAAGCCACCACTCCTCAAAGCCAATGTTCATGAATCATGTCTTTTTCTTTTCTGATATTCTCAATAAGGTTCTCATCTTTTTAAGCTACTGCTTCATGTGGCTTGTGGGGTGCTTTGATTTCTCTACCTCTTTGCTTTGTTAGCTTTTTTCCTAGTTTGGGTTTCTTTCAATTTCTGATTGACCCTTGTGGACTTTAGTCTAGGAATTTGATTTTGGTTTGTTGATTTTGTTGACTTCAAATTCTTTTTGTCATGTAGTTTCATTTGATTGTTTGCGTATGTCTAGGGTGTGAATTCAAGTATTTAGCTATTATGCTCCTTCTTGGAATTCTTTTTCCATGTGCGCGGTACAAATGGAATTGATCAACAACATATATGAGTGAATTTAGCAGGAAGTTTCATTTCTTTGGCTATTAGAAAGAAATCTTTCACGAGCTATGCCTAATTAGACGTGCAATTTTTTTGTGTTTGTTACGTGATGAGGTGAGAGTTTTTATACCCGATTGACTTATCTTGTTGTACCACAGTGATTTTCTGTTTGAGTAGATAGAGAAGAGAAGAAATCCTTCGTATACATGTGCTCCTGAATTGACTTTTTGAGAGAAGGATTATTAACAGGAGAGGTAAAGATGGAGAAGAAAAGGAAGATTGTGCACTATAGGGAGAAGCTGGATAGGATCATTGCTTCACTTGATCTTAAAAATGATGGCTTGCTCAAAAAGCTTGTCAGAAGTCAACTTTTTCTTTCTTCAGAACCTGAAGTAGAAGGTGATTACATTCCCTGATTCCTTTTAATTGGTATTTGGGATCGAATAGTACCAATATTTGGACAATTATTTTGTTTGTTTGATTGTCTGTTTTTTTTTTAAGTTCATTATTGATTCGTGCAGGATATATAGATCAATTGCCTTGGAGAGATCACCGATCTCGGTGGGTGCGATGGGTTCCTCACCGACGTATCATGCGTTCACCTTCGAACACTGCTTGCCAAAGTTCCCAATCCAGGCGATGGAGACTCCCAACCAAAGATGCAAGGAAGGACACAGAGGGAGAGGGAGGGAGAGAAGCAGGTAAAGATTGACTCAATGTCAAAAAAAGAAAAGATGATGTGGCACACCATTCGCCAACTCAGCCTATTTTTAACAGCATTGGTTTTGGAGGACGAAAAATTATAGTTTCCTTAAGGACAAGGATCAAAGTATACCAAAGTTTGAAAGAGGGACTAAAACTAAAATCGCTTGATAATTGAGGGACTAAAAACATATTTAACCATTTTTTTATATTCAGTTTTTTTTTTCAAATACTCTATATTTTAATTTTAAAAACATTTTATTTTTACATAGTTTTACGTATATAAAAGGCTAAGTAGAGTATTGAATGATCAAAATCTAAAGAAATATTGAATAATCATGTATATGATGTATATGAAGTATTTTCAAAGAGAAAATGTTATGTTGTGTTATTTAGAATGTGTATTATGTAGGAATTTTTGACGCAATTATTCACACTCAATTAGATATTGAAACTTTCATAGAAAAAAACTTAGGCAGTGAGATCGATGAAAGTTTCATTTATAACGAGAACTAGTATGAAAGAGAACTATTTTGATAGGTTATATGAAATTAATTCTATCATATAAAGAGGACTTATGTCATAATATATTCGCATTCATCATGGGGTCTTGGTAAAACTTTCCTTAACTTCATTTTTTTATGGTCACCACTTGAAGCCAAGCCTAGTTGTCACATGAGATGGAGTATAATCCAGTGATGATCCTTTAGAATCAAATGCAGATGCTAATCTAGCAAAATGAGCAACAATGCAAGCTCTACGACGAGTAGCTCGAAACCTTGTGCACCCAATACCAAGTGGACCTTGAGGCACTGAACTAGAAGCTGACCAGCTTGGAGAACGAAAAGTCTCCTTCGCATTCTCATCCTCGAAGGAAGGATTCCTAACAAGTGATCCAAATGTGGCACTCATTGACAAGTGAGGGGTCTCCCTCGCAAAAGCATTGCAGTAAGATTTGTGTCTCCATGTGTCGAGAACGCTGTCAAGAAGGTTGTAACTCAAGCAAAGTGTCTTAAGAATACACCATCTAATGTATGACTGCTAAAAGCTACTCTTGCAAATCACCTTTGGAAAAGCATCTAATGTTTTATACCATCTGATGATTATACATGTTGTATGCTTTACCAAATAATGCATTTATTAATGATAAAAGTGATAAAATGTTTTAAACATTTTCTCTTTGAAACGTTCTCCTTTTAAGCACTTTATAAAAACAAGCGTCTAAACATATTACAATTATATATCTTTTACAAACCCTTAAACGCTACTTTGCGAAAGAATTTCAAAAATACTATTCACCCTCCCTCTAGTATTTTCCTGTGTTTTCATAAACTGTTAAGACAAGATCGTTCTAGAGAGAATAGATTGTCTAGCAGCTCGAGTTTTGAAATTTAATAAACAACACTCAATGAAATATTGATTATAGAATGTAATGTCTAATGTTTACATGTGCTAAAGGATAATATTGAATGAAATAAGTGCTTATCATATATAAAAATCTATCCAGAGTATTGAACGAGATAAACATATATAAAGACTATAATATTTGAAGTAAATTTTGTCTAAAAACAAACAACGTCTAATGGAAACATAACCCAAGTAAACGGTGATGCTTAAGATTCAATATCCAAATGCGTTGAGCCACTAAGCGTTTGATGGAACGAATAATCCAAGATATAAATATAAGGCGTTAAATTCCATGAAATGATATGTGATATCTCAAATGCGTCTAATGCATAGACATAAAAAGCGTCAAATGCATAGTTATAAAAAGCGTCAAATGCTATAGAACTCCTAACAGAGTGTCTAATCACTATAGTGCTTAGAGAAAATGATAAAGCATCTGAATGTTAGCTTTGCTTAGCATATATAATTAAACGATGTATTATAGCTTAGATAGCTTTATGAGACAAGCATCTAAAGATCATATCTTCTAAGTAAAACACATCAAACGCTTTTCCTTCTAACAATGCTTTTATGGAACGATGCTTACACGTGTCAATGTCTTTTAAATATGCAACATGCGTATTGATCATCAAATTTTAAAACATTTAATGTTGTTCAAAAAAAGTGTTTCTTTGCTTGCATGCTTACCTCTCTTTGTGTATGTAGGAAATATCAACATCAAGTTTTACTCATAAGCTTTACAAAAAAAAGTAGAAAGGCGTTGAGAAATAGGAAGACATTCTTAGAATGTTTTCTCAAAGCTTTTAACTTTGCAAGACCGTACAAGCTACTTATAAAAGAAAGCGTTAATAAAGCATTGTCACTCTATAACACGTAGACCTGAGTCTAACCAACTACCTAAAATGACTATGAAGTTTATCTAGAAGTTAACTTTGTGTCCAACGATCATCTCTCAAGAGGCTATATAAAGAGGATTCGCAAAAGAGAAGAAAGTTGATAGAAAAGAAAAGAGAGAACATATAATAAATGATGAAAATATAGTAATTGATGAAAAAGAACAGATTAAGTATTCTATGTGATAAAATTCTAAATTTAAAGACTTGTTGACTCAGATAAATAAATAAATAAATAAATAAATATATATATATATATATATATATATATATATATATATATATATATTAAATACATTCTGTTATTTAGAATCTTGTTGAACATAATGAATTAGTATATCATATCAATATATATTTGAGTGATATTTGAGTTGTTCGCCAATAGAATTACTTTAGTTCCAAATATCTTCAGGATTCACTTAAAAAATGTTCGATTGGTAATTTGTTTTCAATTTGCACTATTTTTGCTTTCATATACATTTGTGGTATAGGATATAGAGATCACAATTAATGGTTTGCTTTTATAAATGACTTTACATTCTTTCAAACATTAATTTAGGTGTAAGTTAAGTTTTTGAAATTTTTTTATAATTTTTTAAAATAAATTTTTTATTGTTCTATATGTAGTTATAGCATAAAAATATGGGATAAATATGTTTTTAGTCCCTAAACTATTAGCCGTTTCTGGTTTTCGTCCCTCTTTCAAAATAAGGTACAATTTGATCCTTATTCTTTTCGAAACTTTGGTTTTAGTCCTCTAAAACTAACACCATTAAAAATTAGCTGACGTGGCTAACAGTAGACTAGCACACGATTTTTTTTTCAAGTGTTTCTCACCTTTTCTCCCCTTCTCTCTCTTCCTTCCATCTTCCACCCAACTTCATCTTTCACAGCATCCCTGGTCACATCTCTAACGTAACCAGCTTTCTTTCTCATGGAAATGACAATTCCTTTCTTTGTCTCCTCCATCACCAAAGCAATTTTTTCCCAATATCATGACACTTAACTTCACAACTCTTCCCTCTCGCAACCTCCATGCATATCCCAGCGGAGCGTATCCTTGTTCTTGCTGGGACCAATAGGCCGTTTGACCTGGATGAAGCAATAATTAGGAGATTTGAAAGGAGGTATGTCTACTTTGAAATTCAGTAGACACACACACACACACACACACACACACACACACACACACACACACACACACACACACACACACACATATATATATATATATATATATATATAGGAGTTTGCTAACGCGCGTACGTCTGTTTTTCAGTTGGTACATTTTAGCAATGTGTACCGGGTTTTAGTAGACAAAAATATCCTTATATATCATGGATTCTAAGTTTGGAGGTTAAGGGTATTTTAATAATTTTCATTCTCAAAAATAAAAAAAAAAGAAACCCCCAAACCTATACTCACCTCTCTCATTCCTCTCAACCCTTTCTCTTTCCTCTTTCTCACTCCAATATTTTCTCTGTCATCCCTACTGTAGCCCCAATTGAAAAAATCAGAAACACTTACTGTTAAACAATCTTACAAAAAAATGATTTTATAATGAGTTTTTATCTTATAATTTTTGTCTTATCTAATTTTATCCAATTTTCACAAGCATAAAGGAATTGGTAATTGACCTGGAAAAAATCAGAAATACTCGCTATTAAACAATTTCTTACAAAAAATGATTTTATAATGAGTTTTTATTTTATAATTTTTGTCTTATCTAATTTTATGTAATTTTCACAAGCATAATGACATCAAAGGAGTTGGTAATTGGCCTGGAAAAAAATCAGAAACACTCAGTTGTTAAACAATTTCTTACAAAAAATGACTTTATAATGAATTTTCATTTTATAATTTTTGTCGTATATAATTTTATCTAATTTTCACAAGCATAATGACATCCGAAAGAATTGGTAATTGGCCTGGAGGGTTTTTTTAGAGATGATGATTCAACAAATACAGATGATGAAATTAGAGAGGTTAGTGAAGATGGTGAAATTGAAGAGATCTTGAATGAACCTTTGCCTT